>OZ025256.1:28229535-28379599 GCA_964019135.1 Arenicola marina
CCTCCACCCCAGGCCGATGGGGGCGGGGTGAGAGGGCCTCAGCGCCCGCCCGACCCCCCGAGACATGCAGTCGGCTGGAGCCACGAGGCGGTGGATAACTCGGTACGGTCGCCATGTGCTCCTGGGATGACTGGCCAGGGGGTTGGGGGAGTGGGGGGGGGGGGGGCACTCTTCCTCCTCGTCCTCCTCCGCCGCTGGCTGCCGCAGGACAGTTTTGCTGCTTCCCTCGCCGCCGAGAGGTAATGTATGTATATTGTGCATATGGGAAAGACCCGGTTGCACGGTTGCACGCGAAAGTGTATAATATCCGGTCAGATGGGAGACGTTAGATAGATTTACCCCCGCCCGTCTCCCCCCGCCGCCCGCCGCCCGCCCACCCGCCCGGCACCCCTCCCCCCCCCCCCCCGCCGCCTGCCCGCCCGCCTGGAATGTCCAGGGCCAGCGGCTAATACCGATGTCATGATCTTTTTCCATAAAACCATAGCTTGATCTCTTTTCCTCCCATGTTGCCTTTTAAAGCATGAAATTACGTGAATTACAAGTAAATGCTTTAATCTGACAGTTAGGGGTCCGATATACCCTTGTCTACCCCTACTTGTCTACGTCCCTAGAGCGCGTACGCAATAGTAAAGAACGTAGCTATACTAAATGCGACGAATATCACTTACGATACTTCAGTCTGGTTCCCTGTTGGATGAGTGCCTCGAGGGACAACACATTAGTAGTTCCCTGTTGGATGGCTGGTTGTATATTCAGGTAACCCCCTACTCTTTACGAAGAAAGACATGGTATCTTTATGCTGCGACCACACATACATGGCCACAGCGGGGCTGGAACCACCGATCCACGTGCCGTTAGGCTCTCAGGTGGCCAGAGTACTCAAGGCGAGCGCTCTAGCCCACTGAGCTATCGGGCCGGCTCCGGTTCCCTGTTGGATGACTGTCTAGAGGGACAAAGCATCAGTGGTTCCCTGTTGGATGATGGTCCTCACCCCCTCGTCCGTCCACCGTGGCCTTCACCCCCTCGTCCGTCCACCGTGGCCCTCACCCCCTCGTCCGTCCACCGTGGCCCTCACCCCCTCGTCCTCACCCCTCGTCCATCCACCGTGGCCCTCACCCCCTCGTCCATCCACCGTGGCCCTCACCCCCTCGTCCGTCCACCGTGGCCCTGACCCCCTCGTCCGTCCACCGTGGCCCTCACCCCCTCGTCCTCGCCCCTCGTCCATCCAC
Source organism: Arenicola marina (assembly GCA_964019135.1). Lineage (NCBI taxonomy): Eukaryota > Metazoa > Annelida > Polychaeta > Arenicolidae > Arenicola > Arenicola marina. Next base: position 28,230,765 of record OZ025256.1, read on the forward strand.
CGTGGCCCTCACCCACTCGTCCGTCCACCGTAACCCTCACCCCCTCGTCCGTCCACCGTGGCCCTCACCCCCTCGTCCTCACCCCTCGTCCATCCACCGTGGCCCTCACCCCCTCGTCCGTCCACCGTGGCCCTCACCCCCTCGTCCGTCCACCGTGGCCCTCACCCCCTCGTCCGTCCACCGTGGCCCTCACCCCCTCGTCCGTCCACCGTGGCCCTCACTCCCTCGTCCGTCCACCGTGGCCCTCACCCCCTCGTCCGTCCACCGTGGCCCTCACCCCCTCGTCCGTCCACCGTGGCCCTCACCCCCTCGTCCGTCCACCGTGGCCCTCACCCCCTCGTCCGTCCATCGTGGCCCTCACCCCCTCGTCCGTCCAGCGTAGCCCTCACCCCCTCGTCCGTCCACCGTGGCCCTCACCACCTCGTCCGTCCACCGTGGCCCTCACTCCCTCGTCCGTCCACCGTGGCCCTGACCCCCTCGTCCATCCACCGTGACCCTCACCCCCTCGTCCGTCCACCGTGGCCCTCACCCCCTCGTCCTCGCCCCTCGTCCATCCACCGTGGCCCTCACCCCCTCGTCCGTCCACCGTTACCCTCACCCCCTCGTCCGTCCACCGTGGCCCTCACCCCCTCGTCCTCACCCCTCGTCCATCCACCGTGGCCCTCAACCCCTCGTCCGTCCACCGTGGCCCTCTGCCCCTCGTCCGTCCACCGTGGCCCTCACCCCCTCGTCCTCACCCCTCGTCCATCCACCGTGGCCCTCACCCCCTCGTCCGTCCACCGTGGCCCTCTGCCCCTCGTCCGTCCACCGTGGCCCTCACCCCCTCGTCCGTCCACCGTGGCCCTCACCCCCTCGTCCGTCCACCGTGGCCCTCACCCCCTCGTCCGTCCACCGTGGCCCTCACCCCCTCGTCCATCCACCGTGGCCCTCACCCCCTCGTCCGTCCATCGTGGCCCTCACCCCTCGTCCATCCACCGTGACACTCACCCCCTCGTCCGTCCACCGTGGCCCTCACCCCCTCGTCCATCCACCGTGGCCCTCACCCCCTCGTCCGTCCATCGTGGCCCTCACCCCTCGTCCATCCACCGTGACACTCACCCCCTCGTCCGTCCACCGTGGCCCTCACCCCCTCGTCCTCACCCCTCGTCCATCCACCGTGGCCCTCACCCCCTCGTCCGTCCACCGTGGCCCTCACCCCCTCGTCCGTCCACCGTGGCCCTCACCCCTCGTCCGTCCACCGTGACCCTCACCCCCTCGTCCGTCCAGCGTAGCCCCCACCCCCTCGTCCGTCCACCGTGGTCCTCACCCCAACGTCCGTCCACCGTGGCCCTCACCCCCTCGTCCGTCCACCGTGGCCCTCACCCCCTCGTCGGTCCACCGTGGCCTTCACCCCCTCGTCCGTCCACCGTGGTCCTCACCCCAACGTCCGTCCACCGTGGCCCTCATCCCCTCGTCCGTCCACCGTGGCCCTAACCTCCTCGTCCTCACCCCTCGTCCATCCACCGTAACCCTCACCCCCTCGTCCGCCCACCCTGGCCCTCACCACCTCGTTCTCACCCCTCGTCCATCCACCGTGGCCCTCACCCCCTCGTCCGTCCACCGTGGTCCTCACCCCAACGTCCGTCCACCGTGGCCCTCACCCCTTCGTCCGTCCACCGTGGCCCTCACCCCCTCGTCCGTCCACCGTGGCCCTCACCCCCTAGTCCGTCCACCGTGACCCTCACCCCCTCGTCCGTCCACCGTGGCCCTCACCCTCTCGTCCGTCCACCGTGGCCCTCACCCCCTCGTCCCTCCACCGTGGCCCTCACCCCCTCGTCCGTCCACCGTGGCCCTCACCCCCTCGTCCGTCCACCGTGACCCTCACCCCCTCGTCCGTCCACCGTGGCCCTCACCCCCTCGTCCGTCCAGCGTAGCCCTCACCCCCTCGTCCGTCCACCGTGGCCCTCACCACCTCGTCCGTCCACCGTGGCCCTCACTCCCTCGTCCGTCCACCGTGGCCCTCACCCCCTCGTCCGTCCACCGTGACCCTCACCCTCTCGTCCGTCCACCGTGGCCCTCACCCCCTCGTCCGTCTACCGTGGCCCTCACCCCCTCGTCCTCGTCCATCGACCGTGGTCCTCACCCCCTCGTCCGTCCACCGTTACCCTCACCCCCTCGTCCGTCCACCGTGGCCCTCACCCCCTCGTCCATCCACCGTGGCCCTCACCCCCTCGTCCGTCCACCGTCGCCATCTGCCCTTCGTCCGTCCACCGTGGCCCTCACCCCCTCGTCCTCACCCCTCGTCCATCCACCGTGGCCCTCACCCCCTCGTCCGTCCACCGTGGCCCTCTGCCCCTCGTCCGTCCACCGTGGCCCTCACCCCCTCGTCCGTCCACCGTGGCCCTCACCCCCTCGTCCGTCCACCTTGGCCCTCACCCCCTCGTCCGTCCACCGTGGCCCTCACCCCCTCGTCCATCCACCGTGGCCCTCACCCCCTCGTCCGTCCATCGTGGCCCTCACCCCTCGTCCATCCACCGTGACACTCACCCCCTCGTCCATCCACCGTGACCCTGGCCCCCTTGTCCGTCCACCGTGGCCGTCACCCCCTCGTCCTCACCCCTCGTCCATCCACCGTGGCCCTCACCCCCTCGTCCGTCCACCGTGGTCCTCACCCCAACGTCCGTCCACCGTGACCTTCACCCCCTCGTCCGTCCACCGTAGCCCTCACCCCCTCGTCCGTCCACCGTGGCCCTCACCCCCTCGTCCTCACCCCTAGTCCATCCACCGTAACCCTCACCCCCTCGTCCGCCCACCGTGGCCTTCACCACCTCGTTCTCACCCCTCGTCCATCCACCGTGGCCCTCACCCCCTCGTCCGTCCACCGTGGTCCTCACCCCAACGTCCGTCCACCGTGACCTTCACCCCCTCGTCCGTCCACCGTGGCCCTCACCCCCTCGTCCGTCCACCGTGGCCCTCACCCCCTCGTCCGTCCAGCGTAGCCCTCACCTCCTCGTCCGTCCACCGTGGCCCTCACCCCCTCGTCCTCACCCCTCGTCCATCCACCGTAACCCTCACCCCTCTCATCCGCCCACCGTGGCCCTCACCCCCTCGTCCTCACCCCTCGTCCATCCACCGTAACCCTCACCCCTCTCGTCCGCCCACCGTGGCCCTCACCACCTCGTTCTCACCCCTCGTCCATCCACCGTGGCCCTCACCCCCTCGTCCGTCCACCGTGGTCCTCACCCCCTCGTCCGTCCACCGTGGCCTTCACCCCCTCGTCCGTCCACCGTGGCCCTCATCCCCTCGTCCGTCCACCGTGGCTCTCACCCTTTCGTCCGTTCACCGTGGCCCTCACCCCCTCGTCCGTCCACTGTGGCCCTCACCCCCCCCCCCCCCTCCCTCCTTCCCCTACCCTCGCCCTTCCTTCTGCGGGCCTGCTGTCACCCAGCCTGGACGACAGGACGATTGGCCGCCCAGCTGGCTGGCGCGCTGCCTGGCTGGCTGGCTGGGCTGCTGGCTGGCTGGGGTGCTGGGTGGCTGGGATGGTTGGCCGGCGGGCCTGGTTGATGGCTTGCATGCACTGGTGGCCGCATGGTATGGATGGTGCAATGGACGAACCCAGGACGTCTCAACGCGTTCTCGCGGAGCTCAGCTGAGCGTGCAATACCTTGGCCTGGACGTGTCCTTTCCTGGTCTCTCCTGGTTAGTCCTGGTCTATCCTGGTCTGTCCTGGTCTGTCCTGGTCTGTCCTGGTCTATCCTGGTCTGTCCTGGTCTATCCTGGTCTGTCCTGGTCTGTCCTGGTCTATCCTGGTCTGTCCTGGTCTATCCTGGTCTGTCCTGGTCTATCCTGGTCTGTCCTGGTCTGTCCTGGTCTATCCTGGTCTGTCCTGGTCTGTACTTTCCGGGTCTGTTCGGGTCTGTTCGGGTCTGTTCAGGTCTGTCATGGGCTATCCTGGTCTGTCCTGGTCTGTCCTGGTCTGTACTTTCCGGGTCTGTTCGGGTCTGTCCTGGCCTCTCCTGGTCTATCCTGGTCTGTCCTGGTCTGTACTTTCCGGGTCTGTCCTGGTCTGTCCTGACCTGGTCTGTCCTGTCCTGGTCTGTCCGGACTCTCCTGGTCTGTCCTGGTCTCTCCTGGTCATTCCCGGTATGTCCTGGTCATTTTCTGTCCTAGTCTGTCCTGGTCTGTACTTTCCGGGTCTGTTCGGGTCTGTCCTGGCCTGTCCTGGTCTGCCCTGTCCTGTCTTGTCTTGGTCTGTCCTGGTCTGTCCTGTTCTGTCCTGGTCTGTCCTGGTCTGCCCAAGTCTGTTCTGGTCTGTTCTGGTCTGTCCTGGTCTGTCCTGGTCTGTCATTTTCTGTCCTAGTCTGTCCTAGTCTGTATTTTCTTCCTGATCCTTTCGGATCTATCGTGGTCTGTCCTGGTCTGCCCTGGCCTGTCCTGGCCTGTCCTGGTCTGTCCTGTCCTGGTCTGTCTGGTCCTAGTATGTCCGATTCTGGTCTGTCCTGTCCTGGTCTGTCATGGTCCGTCCTGGTCTGTCACGGTCTGTCATGTGCTATCACAGACTCGCAGACAGACAGACAGACAGGCAGAGGGAGAGACAGCGACGGGCGGAGGGAGAGACAGGGTGAGAGTGAGACAGACAGACAGAGGGAGGGAGAGACGGCCGGATGGAGCGACAGGGTGATAGGGAGACAGACAGACAGACAGGCAGAGGGAGAGACAGAGACGGGCGGAGGGGAAGACATGGTGAGAGTGAGACAGACAAACAGAGGGAGGGAGAGACCTGCCCTGGGCAGTCCTGTTTTGGTCTGACCTGGCCCTCCCAGCCTGGCCCTCCCAGCCTGGCCCTCCCAGCCTGGCCCTCACAGCCTGGCCCTCACAGCCTGGCCCTCACAGCCTGGCCCTCCCAGCCTGACCCTCCCAGCCTGGCCCTACCAGCCTGGCCCTCACAGCCTGGCCCTCCCAGCCTGGCCCTAACATCCTGGCCCTCACAGCCTGGCCCTCACAGCCTGGCCCTCACAGCCTGGCCCTCACAGCCTGGCCCTCACAGCCTGACCCTCCCAGCCTGGCCCTCCCAACCTGACCCTCCCAGCCTGACCCTCCCAGCCTGGCCCTCACAGCCTGGCCCTCACAGCCTGGCCCTCCCAGCCTGGCCCTAACAGCCTGGCCCTCCCAGCCTGGCCTTCCAAGCCTGGCCCTCACAACCTGGCCTCCCAGCCTGGCCCTCCCAGCCTGGCCCGGGGCCGTCGCGATAGCTCAGTGGGTTAGAGCGCTCGCATTGAGTGCTCTGGCCCCCCTGAGAGCCTAACGGCACGTGGATCGATGGTTCGCGCCCTGCTGTGGCCATGTCTGTGTGGTCGCAGGATAAAGATCCCATGTCCTTCTTCGCAAAGAGTAGGGGGTTACCCCCGGGGACCCATGTCCCCACTCTCCCTTCCTTCTCCCATTGACGCGATATGACCAAAAGTGGTTAAAGCGTCCTGAATAACCAACCAACCCAGCCAGGCCTAGTCTGCCGAGGCTGCCCGGTCTGAGTCTGGTGTGGCTCGGCTTGATAAGCCAGCGAGATGAGAATCGCATGGGCCTTCTCGCTACGTCGAGTGCACATGGGAAAAATCAATAGTTGAGCCAATTTCTGCGGATGAATGGGGTGATGGCTGGAGGGAGGCCCTGTCGATGGCGAGCGCCCGGGCGCTGGGCGCCGGGGCTAGTGGCCGGCGTAGAGCACACACAGAGGACAGCCCGGGCTGGCTGGACCGGGCCGGAGACACACAGACAGACTCACAGACAGACAGACAGACAGACAGACAGACAGACAGGCAGAGGGAGAGACAGAGACGGGCGGAGGGAGAGACAGGGTGAGAGTGAGACAGACAGACAGAGGGAGGGAGGGAGAGACGGCCGGATGGAGCGACAGGGTGATAGGGAGACCGACAGACAGACAGAGGGAGGGACGGAGGGAGGGAGAGACGGGGTGAGAGGGAGACAGACAGACAGACAGACATAGGAAGGGACGGAGGGAGAGACGGGGTGAGAGGGAGACAGACAGACAGACAGACAGAGAGAGGGACGGTGGGAGGGAGAGACGGGGTGAGAGGGAGACAGACAGACAGACAGACAGACAGAGAGAGGGACGGTGGGAGGGAGAGACGGGGTGAGAGGGAGACAGACAGACATAGGAAGGGACGGAGGAAGAGACGGGGTGAGAGGGAGACAGACAGACAGACAGACATAGGAAGGGACGGAGGGAGAGACGGGGTGAGAGGGAGACAGACAGACAGACATAGGGAGGGACGGAGGGAGAGACGGGGAGAGAGGGAGACAGACAGACAGACAGACATAGGAAGGGACGGAGGGAGAGACGGGGTGAGAGGGAGACAGACAGACAGACATAGGGAGGGACGGAGGGAGAGACGGGGTGAGAGGGAGACAGACACACAGACAGACATAGGAAGGGACGGAGGGAGAGACGGGGTGAGAGGGAGACAGACAGACAGACATAGGGAGGGACGGAGGGAGAGACGGGGTGAGAGGGAGACAGACAGACAGACAGACATAGGAAGGAACGGAGGGAGAGACGGGGTGAGAGGGAGACAGACAAACAGACAGACATAGGAAGGGACAGAGGGAGAGACGGGGTGAGAGGGAGACAGACAGACAGACAGACATAGGAAGGGACGGAGGGAGAGACGGGGTGAGAGGGAGACAGACAGACAGACATAGGAAGGGACGGAGGGAGAGACGGGGTGAGAGGGAGACAGACAGACAGACAGACATAGGGAAGGGACGGAGGGAGAGACGGGGTGAGAGGGAGACAGACAGACAGATAGATTGAGGAAGAGAGACAGGGCGAGAGACAGACAGGAGACAGACAGGGTGAGAGGGAGAGAGAGGTAGAAATACAGACAGAGGGCGAGGGAGAAAGAGGGGGACAGAGAGAGAGAGGGGGGTGGAGGGGGAGAGACAGACAGCCGGACAGCCGGACAGCCAGATTTGGGATGAGAGAGTGATAGGGAGAGAGAGAGAGACAGACAGGGGGAGACCACACAAACCACAAGGAGAGCAGAAAGTAATGGAATGGAATAAGACAACATGCGATAATAGACAAAAGATATGTGAAGCCACACACGAAGAAGTAGAATGATAGTGATACAGTGAGCTAGAGACGGAGACGGAGGGCAGGAATTGGGGTGACACAAAGTTTGGGGGAGAGTTACATGCACGGAAAGAAACAACATAAAGATGGAAGGAGAACGTTTATACGTGCAAAATACACAGAAAAGATAGCAAGGAAAGAACGAATGAAAGAAGACCTCCATGGATAAAGAGAGGAGTAGGAATGAAGTACAGTGATGTCTTATATACATATATTAAATATATCTGTGTAGTATAAAGGCATATGTACGTGCCTGTCGATATAACGATTAATACGGGGTGGAAGAGACGCGCATAGAACGCGACAGATTAAAAGAAAGAAGGGAGGCAGGGGTAAGAACAAAATGGAAAAGACGCGCTCAGAACGCGAGAGAATAAAGGAGAGAAGGGAGACAGGGCTCAGAACGAAGTGGAAAAGACACGCTCAGAACGCGACAGAATACAGGAGAGAAGGGAGACTGGTAAGAACGAGAAAAGATTCGATGAGAACGCGACAGAATAAAGGAAAGAAGGGAGAAGATTCGATGAGAACGCGACAGAATAAAGGAGAGAAGGGAGAAGATTCGATGAGAACGCGACAGAATAAAGGAGAGAAGGGAGAAGATTCGATGAGAACGCGACAGAATAAAGGAGAGAAGGGAGAAGATTCGATGAGAACGCGACAGAATAAAGGAGAGAAGGGAGAAGATTCGATGAGAACGCGACAGAATAATAGAGAGAAGGGAGAAGATTCGATGAGAACGCGACAGAATAAAGGAGAGAAGGGAGACGGGTTAGAACGAAGTGGGAAAGACTCACTTAGAACGCGACAGAATAAAGGAGAGGAGGGAGACTGGTAAGAACGAGAAAATATTCGATGAGAACGCGACAGAATAAAGAAAAGAAGAGAGACAGAGGTTGGAACGAAGTGAAAAAGACTCACTTAGAACGCGACAGAATAAAGGAGAGGAGGGATGCAGGAGTAAGAACGAGGCGGAAAAGACGCGCCCAGAACGCCACAGCATGAAGTACAGAACGGGGTAAGAACTGGGGCGGAGGGGCACAGCACTGTGTGTGGACTGCCTGTCCGCGGGGAGATGGCGAGATATACCGGAGACACGCGGCCTATCTCCGCTCTGATGCGATCTCCACATATGGGACGCGGGGCACCTAGGGACCGGGGCTAGCATTATGGCCCGTTGTTTAAGAGCCAAGGACACTCACTGCCTCTGCCTCTGCCTCTGCCTCTGCCTCTGCCTCGTCGTTATGCTTGTAGAGTATGCCTTGCTCATCCCGGGGTCATTCGGTCGGTCGCCATATCCTTCTCAAACACAGGGCAGCCAGCCAGCCAGCCAGCCAAGCCAGCCAGCCAAGCCAGCCAGCCAGCCAGCCTACCACCCAAGGGTCGCAACTATTACTGAGATGCCATGGTGTTGGTTGGTTGGTTGGAGCTTGTGGGTGGGGAGGGGGGTGGGGGCAGGGAAGCATAGAATGGGACAAGGAGAGGGGGGGGGAGGGGAGGGGGGGGCGGTTACCGGTAGTAGTACCCTGTAGTGACTGTGTGGGAGAATGGTGGTTAGGGGTGGAGATGAGGGGTGAGTGAGCGAAGGAGTTAGGGGAGAGGGGAGCGGGGGGCATGGGGGAGGAGGGGGCGGTTATAGGCCGGGGGACCCTCCGATGCAGGCCCAGCGGTTTATTGTATCCATTCCGTGGCATCATCTAAGAATGATGACGGTTGCGCTTTGTACAGGTCTGGACGTAATCTGCAATATTGACTGGTCGGTTGGTGCATGACGGGCCCAAGAGGCTGGGAGGCTCGGAGAGGCACCATGTTAATCGTTGGGTACCTGTAATTTCGGAGATACACCTGTGTGGACTGGCAATAGGAGGGGGTGGCCGGGGAGCGTACGACTGATCACGTACTCTTTATCTTGATTTCATCGCTTCCTTACTGCGTTAACGCCTTCTGGTATGATCAGTGCTGGGCCCGTAACTTCGAACGGCGGGAGCAAAATTATTTGCCCCGCTCCATGCTAATGTCCTATTCTGGTACAAAATATTTAGCCCCGACTGTTTAGAACTTACGGGCCCTGCTCTCTTCAGTACAATCTGTCCTTCAATTACTTCTTAATGCTTTGGCTGCCCAAGCTTTCCTTCCATTCTGTTCATCGTGATTTTAACACCGCCCCCCCCCCCCCCAACCCATTCCTCATACTGATTCTCCCGCCATTCCTGCGCGTTTGCCTGGCACCTCTACTTGTCTTTGTCATTGTCATTGCGTCGTCCTTTCTTACGACGCGGGCGCGTGGATCGATGGTTCGAGCCCCGCTGTGGCCATGTCTGTGTGGTCGCAGGATAAAGATCCCATGTCCTTCTTCGTAAAGAGTAGTAGGTTACCCCCCGGAGACATGGCTCCACTCTCCCTTCCTTCTCCCACTGACGCGATATGACCCAAAGTGGTTAAAGCGTCCTGAATATACAACCTTACGACGCGTTTGTCCATTCGTCCTTGTCTTCAATTTCCCGCCAACGTTCCACCCCTTACCATGGCGTCGGCCTCTGCACAGTGTCGTTTGTGCAACATTTGTGACGTGCTAAACCCTACCCCATTTCATTGTTCTTGGCCCAATGTAGCCTTCATGTGCACAGAAATGGCCTAAAACACCATCATTTCATTTCATAATGTCCACTCTGGGCCTTAATTGCCACCGCCCTGGAAGCTTACTCATTAACCCCACCTAAGCTACGCCAATAGACTTAGCGCTAAGTGAAAGATTTGTCGAGTGATTTTCGGGTACAGAATACATAATTCCCCACCCCCCCGCCCCCCGAGAGGTGGATTTTCTAAATTAAGGAAGTGTTAAAATTATATTATAGACTATTTATTAATCATGAAGACCACAACAGCGAGCTGGTGAGAGGCTGCGACAAAAATGCACTTTTCGTGCTTAACTTATCGGGGGATTATGAATACGGCACCTGGGACCGTAGTCATAGTCCCCTTATGATTCAGAAATCTTCTTCTATATAATTTTAGCTCTTTCTTAATTCAGAAAATCCACTTCTTGGGTGACTACTTATGTATTTTGAACTCGATAGTCGCTCGACAAATCTTTCACTTAGCCTAAGTGGCGAGGGGCCGGCCCGGTAGCTCAGTGGGCTAGAGCGCTCGCATTGAGTGATGTGGCCACCTGAGAGCCTAACGGCACGTGGATCGGTGGTTCATGTCTGTGTGGTCGCATGATAAAGATCCCATGTCCTCCTTCTTCGCAAACAGTAGGGGGAAATTACCCCCGAGGACATGGCTCCACTCTCCCTTCCTTCTCCCATTGACGCGATATGACCAAAAGTGGTTAAGGCGTCCTGACTATACAAGCAACCAACCATGCAACCTAAGTGGCGATTAGGAATACGGCCCGGTGACCGCTTCCGCGGTGATCGCCCCTCCAGCTGCTGTGCTGCAGCATTATTTTCGTAGCACTCAATAATAGCACACGTCGTTTATGAGTCGTATGACCTACTTATGAGCTACCGATACATACACACACCCGCCAGTACTGCTCAGAGTAGGGGCACGGATGCTCAATGTTAGTTCAAGCGATCTCCGTAGCATCTTCAGCGGTGTATCTCTTCAGATAATCCCACCGGGAATGGATTATTAGTAGTAGTAAATGGTAGGAATGAGTTCTACGTGAGCTATACGTGGCAATGTGACGAACGCCGTCAGTGTTTCCGAAGGGAGGGGTGGGTGAAAGCCATGGGGAATATACAATATATATACGAAGTGTAGATGCAAGGCCATCGTGTGAACATTTCATTGAATGAATGTCCTTTCTGTGCCATCAAAGCACAACGTGAAATTAAGGGGAAGTTCAGTACATGGCGACATGCCCTGACGTAACATATAAACCGGTAAAAGAAGAAACGCACATGTTTTTGTGTGTGGTATAGGGGTCTGGAAGTGGGGGTCCAGTGCCCAGTGTCGATTGTTCAAAATTTTCAAGTGTCGAATGTCGATTTTTCACGACGTTCCTTGTCACATTTTGTCGAAGTTCAGTGTCTTTTTTTTTCAAAAATCTGTGTCGATGTCGCTTTTTCAGATCCTCAGTGTCAGAATTTGAGGGTCAATGTCAAATTTCGATTTTTCAAATATGCCTGTGTGGCGTGTCGTCATTTACCCCTTCCAGACCCCTTGGTATGTTTCAGGAGTGGTTGAAGCTACGTAAGAAATACGGGTATTATTGAAATCTGTCGCTATCCTTCGTTGCATAGAGCTATAGACTGTGTTTCTCAGAGTATTATTTGTAAGATAAACCATTATATACCCAGACAGGATAAGAAGTGCAGTTCAAAGGATTACTCAAAATAGCAGGATAATATTTGTAGGTAAATGGCAGTGAGGAGTGGTCAAGGTATGCCAAGCGATGATGAGGGGCCGAAAAATACGGAAAATAACAATAGTATAACTGCATGTGCAAAATTAAGCGACCAGAATCATAATACAACGTTCACACATATACAGGTGAAATATATTCAACGCAGTATATCACCTATCTTCCATGTTATGGCGAACCATAGCTCACGTATAACTCACGCCAACCATTTTACTATCATAGTCCAGTTCATGGGTTTTAACATGGCATGATTTGGGATCGCCGTGTATAGTAAAATAATAAATTCCATCGCGTACAATTCAGTGGCAATTTGGATTAATATAAGCCAACTTAGGTCCTTCTTTTAGCTCCGCTGTGAGCATTAGTTGGTATAAAAGACCCGGATAATGCCAGGAAAGGCGAAGGAGGTCAGATAAGACCGCGGGAGGCAGAGGGGGAAACAGTGGACAATGGCGTTTGCGGCAGTGACGGATTGGGCCTTGAGTGTATATAGGGCACGGGCGGCAGGGCAACACGGGGGCAGACAGGGAAAGGGGTGGGAAGCGGCGGGGGTGTCGGGGGTTGTCGGGGGGGGGGGGCGGGGGTGGCGACGCCAGGCAATGAATTCATGTGAAGAAAATGTGACCACGGGAATAAAAGGGATGACACAGCAAGGAAAAGAGGCCATGGATTACCATGGGAACGGCTGGCTCTAAAGGGTGGAGGTAGAGATTTGGTGTATGGGTGAGGGGGGGGGGGGCGAAACGGGTATGGGTTCATGACACGAGAGGGGGTGTGGGGGGTCGATGGGAGCCACCCCACCCAAGTGTTTGCGGTTGTGGCATTCCAGTGCTTTGCCGCCATCGCTGTCAGCGACTCCACAATACCCCCCCCCCCTCAACCGACTCCCTCCCCCAACCGCTCGGTCTCTTCCCAAGGTCAAGGCTGTCCTCGGGATATGGCCTCCACCGTGACGGAACTAGGTCAATCTGACCTCATTTTTTCCGGCAAGACGACGGCGACCCACTGGGAATAACGCCAGGGTCCCAACCTGGATTAGTGTTATCGCTTGTATCCCTGGTTACTCAATGGGCGACGGGACTGTCATTGTCATATAGGGATCGGCTCCACTCGGGATTCTATCGAGGCCGAGGACTTTGGTAGAAGCAGGAAGGAGATAAAAAGAGTACGTTGCGGCCTTCTTAGGTTTTTATTAGGCATTAAACCTGTGTGCAAGGATGAAATTGCGCAGTTGAATTCACGACTTTGATGACCGGTTTGATTCGGGGGGCAGGGAAGGGTTAAGAGATACACTAGCACGATACAGGCGTGGTACTGCCAATTGGTACTTTACAGCTGTCAGAATGTTATGCGGTTTTGATACTGCATGTGTAGGACACCATATTGTTAGTTAATTCATAGCAAGATATGCCTTTTGTTTTTGCTATTCGTCATTTTGTTGGGCTTCGGGTCGAGACCAAGTTGTTGGTTATATAGTCGTATATTGGAGGTTGTCAAAGATCGCTCGATCCCACTCACGGTTATTGAATGTCCAGCTTGTGTTGTGTACGGCACCAGTGAATGTAACGTGCCTTATGTGGCGATCCTGCAACCATCACCCATCCCCGCATAGAATCATTCACCACTCTATATTACCCCTTACCGTAAAGAATCATTCACTCCTCTACCCGTAAAGAATCATTCACTCCTCTATCCGTAAAGAAACATTCACTCCTCTACCCGTAAAGAATCATTCACTCGTCTACCCGTAAAGAATCATTCACTCCTCTACCCGTAAAGCATCATTCACTCGTCTACCCGTTAAGAATCATTCACTCCTCTACCCGTAAAGAATAATTCATTCCTCTACATAACCCCTTACCGTAAGCAATGGTTCACTTCGATAGATCGCCCCTTGCCACAAGGAATCATTCACTCCTCTAAGTCTCCCCTTACCTTGTGAAGTTCCACTCTTTGCAGCCCATCTCCTGTTATCGTAAAGAATCATGCTCTCCTCTACCAAGACCTTTCAACGTAAACACTCCTTCACCCATCAACCATTGCCTTATTATTTAATATATTTACAACATATTTTCTCATGTACATCACCTCTTATCGTGAAGAATCATTCACTCCCCCCACCAACATCATGTTTACCCCTCTTCCACCACCCTACCTATGGTATTACTTTCGCCCCTCTTCCACCACCCTATCCTACAGCATCACTTTGATCCCTTTTCCTCATCGTAAGGGTGCCTCGTTGGTGTAGTGGTTAGCGCACTACACCGCAGATCAATAGGTCCGGGTTCAAATCGGATCCGGGCACCTAATCTGGGGCATGTTTCATCCTGTCATCCTTCATCGACCCGGGTAGTTCCTTGGTCCACTTTAGCCCTGGTGTGCCCACCCGCGGCCCGTGCTTTTCATCATAACCGGAAGTGGTTCCATGCACCACGAATTCCACTGTTGGTGCTCGCAAAACGTGCTCGGAATATATAATTATTAACCGAGTGATGATTTGCATGTATTAAGTATTATCTTAAATTGTACTTTTTTTGGCCTTCTATTTTATTGTTGGTTTGTGTTCCTTTTCCAGCAAATATGGGCGTGCAACCTGTGCAAGAAGAAGCAGGAGTTGTTGGTGAAGACGGGACAATGGTACCACGGCGGCATGGCCAAGCCGGTCGCCCTCGACGTGGCGGACACCGCCAGCGAGACGTCCTCCATCCGGACGGACAACAGCCCGCTACATGAGCGCCAGCCTCGCTTCCCCTCGGCCGGCGACCTGGGCGGCCTCGGGGGCCACTTCTCGGACGGAGGCCAGGGCTCGGAGAAGGAGAATGTGCCACGCGGGGGCGGGGGCGGGGGCGGCCTGGGCCGCAGCGGTAGCCTCCACGGCAAAGAACTCCGGCGGCAGTATTCCCTGGCGGATGGCCTGGGTCGGGAGCGCAGGGGTTCCGGCGGCGACGGCGGCAGGGGGAGCGGCGGCAGCGGCAGCGGGGAGCGTAGCAGCGCGGCGGGGGACTTGGAGCTTCACAAACCGCTGCAGCAGCAGTCGCAGCCGCACGACCGGGCGCAATCGGCTGACCGGGACATGCCGAGTCGCGCTCGGGAGGGCCGGGGTACGCCGGACGCGGCGTACGACCAGCGCGAGTCGCGCTCGCTGGATCGCCACGGGCGACAGCCCTTCGAGAACGAGCGTCGCCATGGCAACGAGCGGCGTTTCCCCGCCGGCGAGGAGAGACATGACGTCACAATGGAGGAGCGACCCGAACGAGGCGCTCGGGATATACGTGACTCGAGACATAGGGATAATCTAGGCAGCGGCGGCGGCGGCGGCGGCGGCGGGGGCGGGGAGCCGGGCGCGCGCTACCCGCCCCCACACCGGGAGTCCCCCACCCACCCCGGCGGCGAGGAGCGGGCCAGAGCACCATCCCGAGAACGCTATAGCAGTAGGGAAGATTTACGCCGGCGAGACGAGAGTAGACATAGGTGAGTGCTTGTCTCCACCCCCCCCCCCCGTACTGTCTCCCCTGTCTGTCTGTGTGTCTGTCTGGTCCCGAGCTCTGTGCCCGCTCTGCTGTTTCATTTCATATTTCATCCCTCGCGGGGGACGGCAGGATGGCATTACCCCATTGTGGCCTGTGTCTCGCTTTCAAACCCGGCCCGACTCGGCCTGTCAGGGGTGAAAACAGCGTTATACGTTCCATGGGATGGATATACATATCTCACATTCCCCTTTATGCTGCACAATCAAATCGTTTCCAATAACGCCCAAGCTACATCACGTCTCAGTTTTAGCTATACTTCAATCACAAGGCAGGGTAATACGTTTTTCAGCTAGACACGTGCACCTCTGGCCGAACCCTATACCCAGCTGCCAGACATGAGCCTCAGAATCTTGTCCCTCTCAGTGAGAAATCGCCTGCAATAAGAACAACAACCTGTGGAATTGTGCAGATGTCTTATGTGTGCAGGATAAAAATCATGAATTATCCCATCACAACCTTCATGATAAAAATTAACTAATAGACTCAACTGTTTAAGCCGGCCAAATCGCTTCGTGTGTCACAACGTCCGTTTATAAACTAGGGCGCTAGTATCCGTCGTGTCAGAGGATTAACATGGGGGATACTAGCGCCCTAGTTGTGTCCACATGGCCCGGACACCCTCATTATCGCTATAGTTCTGTCCACATGGCGCGGACATCCCTATTAGTTGTCTCCGCGTGTCCCAGACACCCCCATTATCGCTATAGTTCTGTCCACGTGGCCCGGACATCTCCATTTTCGTCCCAGTTGTGTCCACGTGGTCCGGACATCCCCATTATCACCCTTGTTGTGTCCGCGTGGCCCGGACATCCCTATTATCGCCCTAGTTGTGTCCACGTGGCACGGACAGTGTCTGCTTGTGAGCGGCATGTCCCATTGTCTTTTAAAGGGATTTAAATGCATAACCCAGATGGCCGACCATAAACATACCTAAGAGAGTATTTCTCATTTTCTTAATTTATTATTTTTAATTCCTTTGTTATAGGTAGGTAGTTGATCTACATTGAGAAATTGAGACCAAGTCAAATCAAAATAATCGTTTAATTTAAGCGATTGAATGCATCAGAAATAACAAGTGTCATTAAGAAGACAGTGAACAACAGATTCATTCACATGGTCGGGAGATTCTAGTTAAGGCCTGTTGGTCGCTGGCACTAGAGCCACCCTTACAATACATCTATTAAATGAAGGTGGCAATGTTATTCAATTGGTTGATTTAATAAAGTAAAATTCAAGCGGATACAAATAAGATGTCAGATATGAAGTACAATGTGGGGAGTCATAGTTTAATATTTTAATATCTAAATATATAGCAGTTCGGCATTAAACAATCTTGCGTGTAGCTATTGAGCATATGATTTTTATCAAAGGATAAGAATCCTTGTAAAGAGTGAGTGTATATTTTATCCCAACAACATTGGGTTGGGATGGATTCATTGTTAATTATTTTAACTAAACTGTCTCTAATACATTTCGCAGCAAAGTCCTGATGAGCTCTGGAGGTATGCGTATAAGTTTTGTTTCTCGTATCGTGTTGATGGACGTCGCAATTACGAATCATAGAAAGATTATAGAATTAGTTGGGGAGCTGTTTATTTTTTATTCTATATAAGAACTTTAGCTGGATGTCTGGATAAAAACAAGTTTTGAAGAGAATACTACACACGTTGCCTAGCACAGGACCCCTCACAGTGCTGACTGTAGGGGTGCTTGGTTTACATATGTCTGGGTATAACTAGTACAGGACCCCCCCCCCCCTCCCAGTGCTGACTGTAGGGGTGTTTTGGTTACATATGTCTGGGTATAACTAGTACAGGACCCCCCCCCCCTCCCAGTGCTGACTGTAGGGGTTTTTGGGTTACATATGTCTGGGTATAACTAGTACAGTACCCTCCCACACCCCCCCTCCCAGTGCTGACTGTAGGGGTGTTTGGTTACACATGTCCGGGTATAACCAGTACAGGACACCCCCCTCTCAGTGCTGACTGTAGGGGTGTTTGGGTTACATATGTCTGGGTATAACTAGTACAGGACCGTTCCCAGTGCTGACTGTAGGGGTGTTTGGGTTACATATGTCTGAGTATAGCTAGTACAGGACCCCTCCCAGTGCTGACTGTAGGGGTGTTTGGGTTACATATGTCTGGGTATAACTAGTACAGGACCCTCCCCCCCCCCTCCCAGTGCTGACTGTGGGGGTGTTTGGGTTACATATGTCTGGGTATAACCAGTACAGGACCCCCCCCCTCACAGTGCTGACTGTAGGGGTGTTTGGGTTACATATGTCTGGGTATAACTAGTACATACCCCCCCCCCTCCCAGTGCTGACTGTAGGGGTGTTTGGGTTACATATGTCTGGGTATAACCAGTACAGGACACCCCCCTCTCAGTGCTGACTGTAGGGGTGTTTGGGTTACATATGTCTGGGTTTAACTAGTACAGGACCCTCCCCCCTCCCGGTGCTGACTGTAGGGGTGTTTGGGTTACATATGTCTGGGTATAACTAGTACATACCCCCCCCCCCTCCCAGTGCTGACTGTAGGGGTGTTTGGGTTACATATGTCTGTGTATAACCAGTACAGGACCCCTCCTCCCTCCCAGTGCTGACTGTAGGGGTGTTTGGGTTACATATGTCTGGGTATAACCAGTACAGGACCCCCCCCCTCCCAGTGCTGACTGTAGGGGTGTTTGGGTTACATATGTCTGGGTATAACCAGTACAGGACCCCCCCACCCTCCCAGTGCTGACTGTAGGGGTGTTTGGGTTACATATGTCTGTGTATAACCAGTACATGACACCCCCCCCCCCTCCCAGTGCTGACTGTAGGGGTGTTTGGGTTACATATGTCTGGGTATAACTAGTACAGGACCCCTCCTCCCTCACAGTGCTGACTGTAGGGGTGTTTGGGTTACATATGTCTGTGTATAACCAGTACATGACACCCCCCCCCCTCCCAGTGCTGACTGTAGGGGTGTTTGGGTTACATATGTCTGGGTATAACTAGTACAGGACCCCTCCTCCCTCACAGTGCTGACTGTAGGGGTGTTTGGGTTACATATGTCTGGGTATAACTAGTACAGGACACCCCCCTCTCAGTGCTGACTGTAGGGGTGTTTGGGTTACATATGTCTGGGTATAACTAGTACAGGACCCCTCCTCCCTCACAGTGCTGACTGTAGGGGTGTTTGGGTTACATATGTCTGGGTATAACTAGTACAGGACACCCCCCTCCCAGTGCTGAATGTAGGGGTGTTTGGGTTACATATGTCTGAGTATAACCAGTACAGGACCCCTCTTCCCTCTCAGTGCTGACTGTAGGGGTGTTTGGGTTACATATGTCTGGGTTTAACTAGTACAGGACACCCCCCTCCCAGTGCTGACTGTAGGGGTGTTTGGGTTACATATGTCTGGGTATAACTAGTACAGGACCCCTCCTCCCTCACAGTGCTGACTGTAGGGGTGTTTGGGTTACATATGTCTGGGTATAACTAGTACAGGACACCCCCCTCTCAGTGCTGACTGTAGGGGTGTTTGGGTTACATATGTCTGGGTTTAACTAGTACAGGACCCCTCCTCCCTCACAGTGCTGACTGTAGGGGTGTTTGGGTTACATATGTCTGGGTTTAAGTAGTACAGGACCACCCCCCACCCCTCCCAGTGCTGACTGTAGGGGTGTTTGGGTTACATATGTCTGGGTATAACTAGTACAGGACCCTCCCCCTCCCTCACAGTGCTGACTGTAGGGGTGTTTGGGTTACATATGTCTGGGTTTAACTAGTACAGGACCACCCCCCACCCTCCCAGTGCTGACTGTAGGGGTGTTTGGGTTACATATGTCTGGGTATAACTAGTACAGGACACCCCCCTCTCAGTGCTGACTGTAGGGGTGTTTGGGTTACATATGTCTGGGTTTAACTAGTACAGGACCACCCCCCACCCCTCCCAGTGCTGACTGTAGGGGTGTTTGGGTTACATATGTCTGGGTATAACTAGTACAGGACACCCCCCTCTCAGTGCTGACTGTAGGGGTGTTTGGGTTACATATATCTGGGTATAACCAGTACAGGACACCCCCCTCTCAGTGCTGACTGTAGGGGTGTTTGGGTTACATATGTCTGGGTATATCCAGTACAGGACACCCCCTTCTCAGTGCTGACTGTAGGGGTGTTTGGGTTATATATGTCTGGCTATAACTAGTACAGGACCACCCCCCACCCTCCCAGTGCTGACTGTAGGGGTGTTTGGGTTACATATGTCTGGGTATAACTAGTACAGGACCCCTCCTCCCTCCCAGTGCTGACTGTAGGGGTGTTTGGGTTACATATGTCTGGGTATAACTAGTACAGGACCACCCCCCACCCTCCCAGTGCTGACTGTAGGGGTGTTTGGGTTACATATGTCTGGGTATAACTAGTACAGGACCCCTCCTCCCTCCCAGTGCTGACTGTAGGGGTGTTTGGGTTATATATGTCTGGGTATAACTAGTACAGGACCACCCCCCACCCTCCCAGTGCTGACTGTAGGGGTGTTTGGGTTACATATGTCTGGGTATAACTAGTACAGGACCCCTCCTCCCTCCCAGTGCTGACTGTAGGGGTGTTTGGGTTATATATGTCTGGGTATAACTAGTACAGGACCACCCCCCACCCTCCCAGTGCTGACTGTAGGGGTGTTTGATTACATATGTCTGGGTATAACCAGTACAGGACCCCCCCATCCCAGTGCTGACTGTTGGGGTGTTTGGGTTATATATGTCTGGGTATAACTAGTACAGGACCACCCCGCCCCCCTCCCAGTGCTGACTGTAGGGGTGTTTGGGTTACATATGTCTGGGTATAACTAGTACAGGACCCCGCCCCCCTCCCAGTGCTGACTGTAGGGGTGTTTGGGTTACATATGTCTGGGTATAACTAGTACAGGACCCCGCCCCCCTCCCAGTGCTGACTGTAGGGGTGTTTGGGTTATATATGTCTGGGTATAACTAGTACAGGACCACCCCCCACCCTCCCAGTGCTGACTGTAGGGGTGTTTGGGTTACATATGTCTGGGTATAACTAGTACAGGACCCTCCTCCCTCCCAGTGCTGACTGTAGGGGTGTTTGGGTTATATATGTCTGGGTATAACTAGTACAGGACCACCCCCCACCCTCCCAGTGCTGACTGTAGGGGTGTTTGGGTTACATATGTCTGGGTATAACTAGTACAGGACCCCTCCTCCCTCCCAGTGCTGACTGTAGGAGTGTTTGGGTTATATATGTCTGGGTATAACTAGTACAGGACCACCCCCCACCCTCCCAGTGCTGACTGTAGGGGTGTTTGGGTTACATATGTCTGGGTATAACTAGTACAGGACCCCTCCTCCCTCCCAGTGCTGAATGTAGGGGTGTTTGGGTTACATATGCCTGGGTATAACTACTGCAGGGCCCCCCGCCCTCCCAGTGCTGACTGTAGGGGTGTTTGGTTACATATGTCTGGGTATAACCAGTACAGGACCCCCCCCCCCCATCCCAGTGCTGACTGTAGGGGTGTTTGGGTTATATATGTCTGGGTATAACTAGTACAGGACCACCCCCCACCCTCCCAGTGCTGACTGTAGGGGTGTTTGGTTACATATGTCTGGGTATAACCAGTACAGGACCCCCCCCCATCCCAGTGCTGACTGTAGGGGTGTTTGGGTTATATATGTCTGGGTATAACTAGTACAGGACCACCCCCCACCCTCCCAGTGCTGACTGTAGGGGTGTTTGGGTTACATATACATATACATGTTTGTGACTTGTAAGCACCGTTGGATAGTTGTAAAGCTGGTCGCATTGGCTGCTGTACCCACTGGCCGTAACTACGTCACTTTTATGTGGTGGTGGACTAGTAGATGCAGTACCTCAGCCCGTCAGGGACTACTGATGGCGATGGGGGCGTGGGGAGGGGGGGGGGGCAGAGGTAGATAGTTGGTTGCGGGGGGGGGGCACTATTCGGCACATCCTGTCCACTGCTACGACGTACGTACATCATGTTGGGGATGGATCGCTGTGACCGAAATGATGAGAATGCTGTTAAAATGTGCGAGTGGGTAGGGGGTGCACAAGAATAGCATAAAACAGGATCATGGCCGAAGGCCGTGCAGGCTGGGAGACCCTGGGTTTTTGTGCAGTGGACTTCAATCTCCGTAGCTGATCGGACAAATAGTCTTCCATTCAATTATCCATGGCGGTCCCATCCATCCATCCATCCGTCCATCCATCCATCCGTCCGTCCATCCATCCATCCATCCATCCATCCATCCGTTTATCCAAGCCTTTATCCATTCTTCCAAGCACCCATCCATCCATCCTTCCATCCATCTGTCCATCCATCCATCCGCCCATCGGTCGATCGATCCATCCATCCATCCATCCGTCCGTCCATCCATCCATCCATCCGTTCATCCAAGCCTTTATCCAGTCTTCCAAGCCTTTATCCAGTCTTCCAAGCACCCATCCATCCATCCATCCGTCCGTCCATCCATCCATCCATCCATCCATCCATCCGTTCATCCAAGCCTTTATCCAGTCTTCCAAGCCTTTATCCAGTCTTCCAAGCACCCATCCATCCATCCATCCATCCATCCATCCATCCATTCATCCAATTCTGCCCCTGAAGACACCGTTCCATGACATATGCGTCATGATCAACTTTAATTCTTTGGAAATAAATCTCTCATTCAGGAAAACAAAACACATTTTTATTATCAATATTCCGAGAATGTATGTTATTATTTCACCCAGGATCCGTCAGGCAGTCAGTCAGTCAGCGTGGCGTCATGGGTCGATGTGGTCGTCAATTAAAATTGATTGTGTTTATTAACGTTTTTATGCGGGGGTTTTATCTGTCATGATCTGTCATGTATGATGGGTTAGCATTGTGTGCCCTGTTTACCATGTATGCCATACGTATGAAAGGGATTTGCGTAGGTTTTTGGTGTTGGTGATGCGGGCGTGCGGGTCCACAGTCACAGCCACAATCACAGTTACAGTCACAGTTACCGTCACACCTGCGGCGCCACGCCAACCGACCATTGTCATTCAAGTCCAGACCGGTTTTGTATGGACACAATAGTATTGAATGAATAACACATAATAACACATAGCTATATTATAGCAGATTTACCTTTATGATGCAGGTATAGGTTGCTGCCTGTCAAAGCCTGCTTCTGACGTAACAATGGCAAAACGGTGTCGATAGGAAATCGAATTTAGAATTTTTAAGTAGCACATTTTCTTTAGCCAAATGCAAGATGGATTTGCAAACTAAGCCATTTATCAGTGGGAATTACTGTGATATGGATACTCGGCTGAACTCTCGTTTGTGATGTTAAAGCATTCGCCTTCCTTGATGTTAAAGCAGAGCTGCTGTTTTTCTACGAAAAGTATTCCCAGTAACTGGGCCGGAGGAGGCATTTCTTTTCTATCGTTCTAATAACGTTCAAGGAACGTTCCGATGACGTTTTCTTGTAACCCTGTGCAACGTTCTTTTAACGACCTTTACATTTTTTGGAAGGTTACATCATAGCCTTAAAATTGTTCAACGTTGCCAGAACGTGTTCGGAAAAATTATTTAACGTTCCAATAATGTTTTTTAGATGTTACGTTATAACAGTAACGAAGGAATCACATTCGAGTAACGTGTTACCTGGTGTCGTTAGGCCCCGTTCAGGTCATGTTGTCATGTTATAATGGTGTACTGGCTTCAGAGTAGCCTGCATTGTCAGATCGCATCCCTATATATGTCTGTGTGACTTATTAAAGTTGACTTCATCCCTGTGCATGTCGGGGTTATTCAACTAGATTCCATCCCTGTACCTGTCTGGGTTATTAAACTGGATTTCATCCCTGCACCTGTCTGGGTTATTAAACTGGATTTCATCCCTGTACCTGTCTGGGTTATTAGAAGTTGATTTCATCCCTGTACCTGTCCGGGTTATTAGAAGTTGATTTCATCCCTGTACCTGGCTGGGTTATTGAAAGTTGATTTCATCCCTGTACCTGGCTGGGTTATTAGAAGTTGATTTCATCCCTGTACCTGTCTGGTTTATTAGAAGTTGATTTCATCCCTGTACCTGTCTGGGTTATTAGAAGTTGATTTCATCCCTGTACCTGGCTGGGTTATTAGAAGTTGATTTCATCCATGTACCTGTCTGAGTTATTAGAAGTTGATTTCATCCCTGTACCTGGCTGGGTTATTGAAAGTTGATTTCATCCCTGTAACTGGCTGGGTTATTAGAAAATGATTTCATCCCTGTACCTATCCGGCTGATTTATTGAAAGTTGATTTCATCCCTGTAACTGGCTGGGTTATTAGAAAATTATTTCATCCCTGTACCTGTCTGGGTTATTGGAAGTTGATCTCATCTCTATTCCTGTCTGGGTTATTAGAAGTTGATTTCATCCCTGTACCTGTCTGGGTTATTAGAAAATGATTTCATCCCTGTACCTGGCTGGGTTATTGAAAGTTGATTTCATCCCTGTACCTGGCTGGGTTATTAGAAAATGATTTCATCCCTGTACCTGGCTGGGTTATTGAAAGTTGATTTCATCCCTGTACCTGACTGGGTTATTAGAAAATGATTTCATCCCTGTACCTGTCTGGGTTATTAGAAAATGATTTCATCCCTGTACCTGGCTGGGTTATTGAAAGTTGATTTCATCCCTGTACCTGGCTGGGTTTTTAGAAAATGATTTCATCCCTGTACCTATCCGGCTGGGTTATTAAAGATGTATCTGTACTGATCTGTGTCAGTAAAAGTGCTTGTTTGGGGTCGTTGCAGAGAATCTAGGCAGCCATTGGACCGGAGAAAAGAGGAGGGTGACACTGGCGAGGTGCGCTACGACGATCTCTATGCACGGGAGCGCCGCGACCCCTCTGTGGAGAGGCGGCGAAGCAGGGACCCCTCGGCCGACCGGGGGGCGTCCCACCGGGACCTGCGGGACCCCGGCCCCGGGCCCGACCGAGGGGGCTCCCACCGGGACTTGCGGGACCGCGAGGCGGTGGCGGCGGCGGCGGCGGCTGCGGCGGCGGCGGCGGACCTGGAGCGAGGGTACCGCAGCAGCGAGCGCGACGGGCGGGAGAGGGGGGAGAGGGGGACGGAGAGCGAGAGGGAGAGGGAGAGGGAGCGGAGGGGGAGAGAGGACGTTCGCCGGCGGGAGGGCGGCGAGGAGCAAACACAGCAGCAACAACAGCAACAACAGCAACAACAACAACAACAGCATAGCGGCGGTGGTGGGAAGTCTCGCCGGGAACGCGAACGAGAGCGAGATCGCGAACGAGACGACCGCTTCACGGCGGAGCCTCATTCCAAAATGCTCGAGTCACAAAGTGCCACAACGGGGCCCTCGGAGCGGCGGCCGGAGAGACTCATGCGGGGTGGGGAGCCGGGGGGTAAGGACCCGGATCCGTACGGGAAGACCCCGGCCGGCGGCCCGGGGGGTCCCGGGGGTCACGGCCGCCGGGGCGCGCCGGGCGAACACCACCACCACCATCACTCCACCTCCTCATCCCACCACCGCGACCGGGAAGTGGACTTCCGGCCCGACGCTTCCGGTCACTTCTCGGAGCGGGGCGGGCAGCAGCATCTGGATCCCAGCTCGGCCGTCTCCAAAACGTCCCGCAGTCGCCGAAAACTGGAGAGCATGCTCCGGAACGATTCGCTCAGCTCGGATCCGTCGGACTGCGTCCGGCCGCCGCCGCCCAAGCCGCACAAGCACCGGAAGGGGAAGAAGCAGCGGCAGGCGTCCCTCAGCAGCTCAGACGATGAGATCCAGACGACGCCAGAATGCACCAGCTGCGACGAGCAGGAGATTGAGAGCGAGAGCGTCAGCGAGAAAGGTAAAGCGTCTCGATACATGGCACGATGTCTTGTTTCCTTATATGTACACTGATATGTTATGCATTCCATGTGATAATATATGCATTTCGTATTATGTTATATGAATTTCGCATTATGTTATATGAATTCCATGTGATGCTATATGCATTCCATGTGATAATATAGACATTTCATATTATGTTATATGAATTCCATGTGATGCTATATGCATTCCATGTGATAATATAGACATTTCATATGTTATATGAATTCCATGTTATGCTATTTACATGTCATGATATATATATATATTCTATGTGATGATATGTGCGTTGCTGTTTTTAATACATGTCATCATATTTTTGCATTGTATGTTATGATATTTGCATTTCATTTCATGATATGTGCATTTCATTTCATGATATGTGCATTTCATTTCATGATATGTGCATTCCATGTCATGCTATATGCATTCCTGCCATATGCGTTCGACATTATACGTACCGTGTCAGATGGAACACCCTAACCCTCAGTGCCGTCACCACGTGACTATTGTAAAACCCAGAATCACAATAGTAGCTAAGCTTGTTTTACCATAACATCATCTGCTTAAATAACAACAAGATAAGCTGCGAATCCACCGTTTGACGAAGTCCGATGAATGTCAACCGTCTTTTCGCGATATCTCCGCCATGTGTGGAGGGGGTTATTAAAGGAACGGGGAGTAGGTGTGTGGGGGGGGGGGGGGTCCATCGGCCAAGGTATAGTATCAAGTATAGTAGTTAAAAAAAATGTCCCCTTAGTAGTTAAACACATCGAGTGTGTTGGGGACAAATAGACTGGTCGCTGGCCAAGTAGATCCCTCTTAGGGTATTACGGTGTTACTTGCATAGTCTCCTTCTGGTTTGTACATTAATTATTGAAAGTTACTTCCCTTATCTTCAATATGTAGCATTGTCAACTACTGATTTTTGTGGTTATATACTTAGTACCATATGAAGGTCACGTCAGTACCATATGAAGGTCACGGCAGTACCATATGAAGGTTATTATACATGAGTATCATATAAAGGTTACATTATTACGGTAGAAAGGTTATACATTAGTACAATAGATGAAGGTCTCCATTTGGACACTATGAAACTATAATGGTGCAATGTGAAGGTCGACAATGATAGGTGTAAATGTCTGCAATAGTAAGATATCAATGTCTACAATAGCAAGATATCATTGTCTGCAATAGTAAGATATCAAAGTCTACAATAGTAAGATATCAAAGTCTACAATAGTAAGATATCAAAGTCTACAATAGTAAGATATCAAAGTCTACAATAGTAAGATATCATTGTCTTCAATAGTAAGATATCATTGTCTGCAATAGTAAGATATCAAAGTCTTCAATAGTAAGATATCAATGTCTACAATAGTAAGATATCAAAGTCTTCAATAGTAAGATATCAATGTCTACAATAGTAAGATATCATTGTCTTCAATAGTAAGATATCAAAGTGCACAATAGCAAGATATCAATGTCTACAATAGTAAGATATCATTGTCTACAATAGTAAGATATCAAAGTCTACAATAGTAAGATATCATTGTCTACAATAGTAAGATATCATTGTCTGCAATAGTAAGATATCATTGTCTGCAATAGTAAGATATCAAATGTCTACAATAGTAAGATATCATGGTCTTCAATAGTAAGATATCATTATCTGCAATAGTAAGATATCAATGTCTACAATAGTATTATATCAAAGTTCGGCATAAAGTTCCATATTTAATACAATATAAAGATCTATAACTGTATGATATTAAAATCTAAAGTAGTACGGCTTGGGTGTCTACGTATGCATGATATAAAGGTGGGTACCCCCCCCCCCCTTCTATCATTGGTGGCCAGTATTCCTGTATGGTTTAACCTTGCTCCATCCATACACATATCCTAGTTATTGTATTCCCACCCTGTTGGATATGTATGTATGTATGATTCATCATTCCTCCTTGCCCTGTGACAGATTTATTTTCTATGCCTGTGGTATTTCATGTCCCTTTCCTCTTCTCCCCCCCCCCCTTAGAACACTTGTTTTCAGCCAGAGACTACTTGACTTACAATCGAGAGGACAACTGGAAGAAAGACGAGATTCTCGCCGCCAAAATCAAAAAGTTCTTGGCGGTAAGGCGATGACGACGGCACGCCCGGATGGCTCAATGGCAGTGCTATGCTGCAGTGCTCTGCTGCAGTGCTCCACTGCAGTTCTCTACTAGCTGTTATCGCATATAGGATTGTGTGACTTGCGACCGCACTCCGTTTCACGTCACCAGCTCACAGCCAGAGATTAAATTTGATCTTCATTAAATACTCGAGAAATGAACTTTTCATACTTATTTCCGAATAATTTGTGAAACAATTAATATTTCATTTAGGGAAATATGTTAAAATGTTAATGCCCTTAGTAGGCATGAATTACCTGATTATATTAAATATAATTAAATAGAGTAATTATATTATTTATTATTTTACTAATTAACTATTCTGAATATGGCTCTAGCTGATGACGGTAACGGAGATGATGTCGCAAGGCAGTTCTTGTTCACTTTGGTTTCATTTTGATAGCACCGGTGGCGAACGTATGCGGCTCCCAAATACACGCGCAAAAAATATGTCGCAAAACAACAGAAATTTAGTTACTCGGTCCATTACGATGGTAAAAGCCATATAGATCTAGCTGTATGGTAAGGCATCACTCCATTAGCCTCTTTTGATTTAATTTTTGTTCAGTTTTTAACGTTGAGAATTCGTCTGGAGTTTACATACGGTCGTCACTGACTTGTTTCTCATTTAGTTTTTGTGACACGTCCCCCCATCACTGCAATGATTATGGCATGATTGGTGTGTTGTCCGTTGATTTCAGCGCCTGATTATCATATTGAACCATATACCCATCAGACCCATACATTTCCATCGCCGCCGAGGATATTTCAACCGACAGCGGTTAATGCCTAAAGCGGATTTTATTATATTTGGCATTAGACGTTGTCTATCTCAGTCTTACCGAATTGCTCACGGCAGAGCGATGTTTTCCGTATTAACATTGAAATAGAGTAGACCTCCGTTTTCCGTATCAGCACGGATACATATTAGTTTTCCGTATCGGCACGGATACAGATTAGACCTCCGTTTTCCGTATCAGCACGGATACAGATTTGACCTCCGTTTTCCGTATCGTCACGGATACAGATTAGACCTCCGTTTTCCGTATCGTCCCGGATACAGATTAGACCTCCGTTTTCCATATCGGCACGGATACAGATTAGACCTTCGTTTTCCGTATCAGCACGGATACAGATTAGACCTCCGTTTTCCGTTTCAGCACGGATACAGATTAGACCTCCGTTTTCCGTATCAGCACGGATACAGATTAGACCTCCGTTTTCCGTATCAGCACGGATACAGATTAGACCTCCGTTTTTCCGTATCGGCACGGATACAGATTAGACCTCCGTTTTCCGTATCGTCACGGATACAGATTAGACCTCCGTTTTCCGTATCGTCACGGATACAGATTAGACCTCCGCTTTCCGTATCAGCACGGATACAGATTAGACCTCCTTTTTCCGTATCAGCACGGATACAGATTAGACCTCCGTTTTCCGTATCAGCACGGATACAGATTAGACCTTCGTTTTCCGTATCAGCACGGATACAGATTAGACCTTTGTTTTCCGTATCAGCACGGATACAGATTAGACCTCCGTTTTCCGTATCGGCACGGATACAGATTAGACCTTTGTTTTCCGTATCAGCACGGATACAGATTAGACCTCCGTTTTCCATATCGGCGTATGAAATTAGGTATCAGGGCTGGACATATCAATTGATCGCGATCCGCTCATCTAGTTAATCTGCATGAGACCTTCCCTCTATCCCTCACGTCGGATTTGATTTCAGCGCATTTTGAAATTCGGCAGTCACCTCTCCACCATATTTGTCCCTGTGTCTTTATTATTTGTTGTCTTTTTTTTTTGTACTCGAAGCCACTTATTTATTTATTTATTTATTTATTTATTTACGTTCTGTGTGCTATATTTTATTGTTTTAGGCGAGCTTGAGAGCCTAGTTGACAATTCTTACATGCCGGCGCCGCGGCGCAAACCAGCTTCGCCCAATTTCCACATCCCGGCACCAATAATTATTAGCGATGCCCAAGAGAAAATGGTCCGCTTTGGACAGGGAGAGGGCCGCTCTATGGAGGAGGATTCGGGATGGTCCGAACCGCCCCCCGTCGCTTCGGCCCCCGGGAGCGAATCGGCCCTACTGGCCACCGTGTCCGGCCGTTATTTCTTCCCTAATGAAGACTTTTTAAAGGTAGTGTATCGGTCGGCCAGGCTGTCGAGGTGCCGCCGCCTACTCTTCACTCCTCCTGTCACCTGTGTGGTGCTTTAGTTTTTAGAAAATACTTCTTTCCGCGTGTCTTTACCTCTCTCATCTTGGCCATCTGTTGACACAGATGGCATATTTTTTTAGGTATGATTTTATTTCACTTTTTTTTTTATTCAGACATCTAGGTCTATGTAGTTAGTGTGTTCGTGAAAGATTTTTGTTGTTGTTGTTGTCTTTCGTAATGATGAGAAATGCGGATCTCTTTCCATGGTATCCTGAACCAGGTCATGTTGATCCATGTACCTGTCCTTTATTAAGGTGTTCTGTGTGGCGGTGTAGGTACTCACTGCCACAACGTTGAGCTTCACGTCAACCTTGCTCGCCACCATACAGCTCTATCATGCTATATATATATATATACGCCTAGCCAACCCGTCCCAGGTCGTCCTCATGCCAAGTCGTCCTCATACCGAATCGTCCTCATACCAAGTCGTCCCCAGGTCAAATCGTCCCCAGATCAAATCGTCCCCAGATGAAATCGTAATCATTCCAAGTCGTCCTCACCCGAAATCGTCCTCACCCGAAATCGTCCTCACGCCGAGTCGTTTTCATACCAAGTCATCCTCACTCCAAATCGTCCCCAGAACAAATGGTCCTCCCTCCAAACCGTCCTCATACCAAGTCGTTTTCATACCAAGTCGTCCTCACACCAAATCTTCCCCATATCAATTCGTCCTTCTACCAAGTCGTCCCCCGACTGTAGCTGGCAAATTCTCGGATCTACTACCCGTGATATGTATGCTGTTAAAGCACCCAGCTGGCGCACCAACCAGCCCGTGTTATACGGTATAATCTCCCTGCCCTGGCCTCCGTGACTAGCTATTCAATCAATCGATTAATTGCTTGTATTCCCATCATGGTAACTACATCTCCCATCTGCGATAAGGCATAAGGACCTTGTGGCTGTGTGTGTGGTGCAGGCGTTCTCGCCACCTTCGCTCATCTCACGGTGACCAGCAACCACCCGGTGTCTCATCCATTGTAGGTGTGTACCTTCTGAGGCACGTGCTGGTGGGAGTTCCCCTCTTGTTGCACCGGTCGTTTGGACAATTGCGGATCAGTTTTCTGTCCTAATATTATTGTCACATGGTCATTATGGCGATCTCTGTTCAGATAATTGTTCCGATAAAATCTACCTTTAAGTGAAATACTGTTCTATGTTACAAGTTTCGCTGATTGATCGATGAGTGCAGTCGCTGTATCGTTATCAGTCGATCATATCACGTCTTCAAGAAACACCTAGCAACATTTGGCCAAGAACAAATTGAAAAAAAGTATCAATATAATGTTATGATAATCAACAAAATGAAGTAAAAAGAAAAGTATTGTAAATCATAAACTTGTAAGGCGTTAATATATATATATATATTTATAGGACCGCACACATCATATAGTAGCATTTTGATGAACTTTGTGTCCCATCCTCGGCGTCCTTACAGCATCCGGTCGCCTGGCGTCCCTCCGCCGATGGCACCAAGGTCACAGGTCACATGATCTTGCGTAAGGCGGTGGAAGGTTCCTTGCCGGGTGAACACGGCGGGATCCTAGGTAAGGGAACTCTAGGTAAGCCATCGTCCTCCTTACTCCTCGCTCTCCTCGCCTCGCTTAAGTGTGCCTCGCCTCGTCCGTCTGGCTCCTATCCATGACGTCACGGTGTCGTCTGCTGCGTGGTAAATGCGCGCCAAAAGTTGTTACCTATACTTAAGCGTTATGTAAGTATTCATGTGTTAATGTCATGGCGTATGTTTGCAGTGTGCAAACACGGTACAAAAGGTGTCAAACTTTATAAAAACAAATCTATTAAGCGTCTTCTGGTTTACTTGGATGCCGTATGTTAAGAACTTGCAGTTAAGCATTGCACGCATCGCAACGCAGTACTGTGTCGAGCATGTATCCGTACGCCTTCCAATAATCTGTCGAATGTCAGAATATGTCGTCCGATTTGTCACGTTATAAATCCTCAAGTCATATATATATTTATTGGCCGGTATACCAGCTATATGTGGCGTGTAACTGTACTGATGATAGGCAATCATTGTCTCGTATGGTAGTATGCCACCGATGATTGATGCCCTCTGTGATCACTTACCCCGTAAGCACCATCTCCCTGCCCGGGTATGTGGATGTGTGTGTGTCTCTGTGTCTGTGTGTGATGTCAGCCCCACGTGGATAAACCTAACGTATATGGTGATTAGTGTCCTTGGCGCAATGATACGTATACATAATACACGACTGACGCCCTCGTCCAGGGCCCGTGTTTGGACCAGGGAGAGTCTACTGTGGAATATACTGTATGAGCGGGGAAGTTGGGGAATACGTTGTATTGTCATGGAAGAGTCGGGAATATGTTATATATGGTAAGGGAATATGGTCAGGGACGAGTCAGTGAAGATGTTAAATATGTTCGGGTAAGAATCAGTGAGTATAATTTGATTTGTTGTCGGGGAAGTTAGGGAATATATCGACAGTCAGTGAATATGTTTTATTATCGGTGAAGTTATGTAATACATGTATGGACAGGGACGATGCAGGCAGAGGGTGGTTATATGGGGAATAGCCAGGGAATAGATTGTATGGTCGGGGAGAATCCGGGAATCGGTGTAGCCGTCAATAGTACTATACATAACTTCTGTCTCAACGGGAGATATTGGCCACTGTGGCGGGGGATGGGTCCGGCCGCTGAGGCAACAAATCAAACACGGTGATCGTAGCGAATGGAAACGGCTGTTTGTTCAGGGAAGTATCCTGGTATACAACCCCTGGCGGTGTTATGTCAGGAATGGTGTACTTAACTGTGAACTTACCAACCAAGTCGTGAGACTGAACTACTTGCAAGGTACAAGTCTACTCTTCGGACATTCACGAGAGTATCTTTAAATAAGCATTTATTAGCCTCGCTGGACAGATCTGTTGAGTGCCCCCGAACGATATGTCAGCCCAAGAGATGGGAGAAGTTACTGCCGAGGCGTATGGGACAATGCCTCATGGGAGAACCAGGAATGGGTGTCTTTATTATCGAACTCAGTGGGTACGCAGGCAGATCAACAGGTCGTGGGTTCGAACCCTGGCAAGGAGCCTCCCTAGCTCAGTTGTTAATTGGACTATGCTGTAGATCAACAGGTCGTGGGTTCGAACCCTGGCAATGAGCCTCCCTAGCTCAGTTGTTAATTAGACTGGGCTGCAGATCAACAGGTCGTGGGTTCGCACCCTGGAGGGAAGCCTCCCTGGCTCAGTTGTTAATTAGACTGGACTGCAGATCAACAGGTCGTGGGTTTGCACCCTGGAGGGAAGCCTCCCTGGCTCAGTTGTTAATTAGACTGGGCTGCAGATCAACAGGTCGTGGGTTCGCACCCTGTCACCTGCATCCGGGGCATGTTTCATCCACCCCCGTTCGTTCATTGTCTCGCGAGAGTTGTTCTTGGCCCCCCGAGCCTCCGTGCGCTGAGGAGGCCTATCACTGACTAACCTTTCAGAAGCGCTAGGGGCCGGCGCGACAGCTCATTGGGCTAGAGCGCTCGCATTGAGTGCTCTGATCACATGAGAGCCTAGCGGCACGTGGGTCGGTGGTTCGAGCCCTGCTGTAGCCGTGTCTATGTGGTCGCAGGATAAAGATCCCATGTCTTTCTTCGTAAAGAGTAGGGGGTTACCCCCGGGGGACATGGCTCCACTCTCCCTTCCTTCTCCCATTGACGCGATATGACCAAAAGTGGTTAAAGCGTCCTGAATAACCAACCAACCAATCAGAAGCGCTATGATGAGCACCGTGCTATACTGTTGTGGGCTGTGTGTTGTCAGGTCTGAAGGTGACTGGCGGCAAAATGACGGACGCTGGCTACCTCGGGGCCTTCATCACCAGGGTGAAGAAAGGAAGCATCGCCGACACTGTGGGACACCTCAGAGCAGGTAAGGCCCTTCCAACGTCGTCATGGTGGTCGTGTGTTTAAGTAGGACTTTAATGTTAACATCCCCAGGTCATATCGTGATAATATGTATGACTTCGCAAATATCCGCCATCTTGGAAATGGCTTAATCGGCGCGAAGAGTTGTGGGAAATATTTTGGTGTTACCTGTAATTTTTTAACGGAGATTATTTCAGTATTTCTCCAGGGTAATAACATAGAATTTATAAAATTAATTATATTACATACTGAAAGTATATGTTTTGCTTTACATTGTGGCAATGGATGGAAAATAACCCTTAGCTTTAAATTTAACGAGCTTGTTTAATACTAGTTGTAGCGCATATTACCTCTCTACCATCAGCTTGGGACCGTAGTGGTTAGCGCAATAGACCACGGATCAAAGCCAGGCTACTAATCAATTCCAACTAGTCTTAACAGTGTAGGCTGACACTTACCCGTCGCCGTTCATACTGTGTGGCGTGACTGTTTTCATATTGATGTCCACAACTTACATCCCGGGAGGTTTTTCTTGGCCAATTTTAGCCTTCAGATGCCCAGATGTAGCCTAAAATGTTGACACATCATTTCATTTTTTATTTCCACGTCTGGTTTCCTAGGCGACGAGGTCATGGAATGGAACGGCCGGAACCTGAGAGGGTTGACGTTCGAAGAGGTCTACGACATCATCTTCGAGTCGAAGCAGGAACCGCAGGTTGAGCTCATCGTACAACGACCCATCAGGTACGGCACCATGCTACACTAGTACAGTGCAACCTAACCAACCCATCAGGTACGGCACCATGCTACACTAGTACAGTGCAACCTAACCGACCCATCAGGTACGGCACCATGCTACACTAGTACAGTGCAACCTAACCGACCCATCAGGTACGCCACCATGCTACACTAGTACAGTGCAACCTAACCGACCCATCAGGTACGGCACCATGCTACACTAGTACAGTGCAACCTAACCGACCCATCAGGTACGGCACCATGCTACACTAGTACAGTGCAACCTAACCGACCCATCTGGTACGGCACCATGCTACACTAGTACAGTGCAACCTAACCGACCCATCAGGTGCGGCACCATGCTACACTAGTACAGTGCTCCCTAACCGACCCATCAGGTACGGCACCATGCTACACTAGTACAGTGCAACCTAACCGACCCTTCAGGTACGGCACCATGCTACACTAGTACAGTGCAACCTAACCGACCCATCAGGTACGGCACCATGCTACACTAGTACAGTGCAACCTAACCGACCCATCAGGTACGGCACCATGCTACACTAGTACAGTGCAACCTAACCGACCCTTCAGGTACGGCACCATGCTACACTAGTACAGTGCAACCTAACCGACCCATCAAGTACGCCACCATGCTACACTAGTACAGTGCAACCTAACCGACCCATCAGGTACGGCACCATGCTACACTAGTACAGTGCAGCCTAACCGACCCATCAGGTACGGCACCATGCTACACTAGTAGAGTGCAACCTAACCGACCCATCAGGTACGGCACCATGCTACACTAGTACAGTGCAACCTAACCGACCCATCAGGTACGGCACCATGCTACACTAGTACAGTGCAACCTAACCGACCCATCAGGTACGGCACCATGCTACGCTAGTACAGTGCAACCTAACCGAACCATCAGGTACGGCACCATGCTACACTAGTACAGTGCAACCTAACCGACCCATCAGGTACGGCACCATGCTACACTAGTACAGTGCAACCTAACCGACCCATCAGGTACGGTACCATGCTACACTAGTACAGTGCAACCTAACCGACCCATCAGGTACGGCACCATGCTACACTAGTACAGTGCAACCTAACCGACCCATCAGGTACGGCACCATGCTACACTAGTACAGTGCAACCTAACCGACCCATCAGGTACGGCACCATGCTACACTAGTACAGTGCAACCTAACCGACCCATCAGGTACGGCACCATGCTACACTAGTACAGTGCAACCTAACCTAACTCTGACCCTGAATAACCTGTAATCTTCTCAATTCCATAAATCCTCAATCACTGCCAATTATTCAATGCATTTTGTGAAGAAAAAAAACCTATCCCGAAACCTACACTGTCGCCGACACAAATCTACACTGTACATATACTATTTATTTTTCCGCTGATTTGTATGTTCTACGTTATAGAAAACGCTGTATTAGTTGGAATTTATTATTTTTAACATGTGAGCCGATTTTTAGAAATCTGGGAGATAGTTTTTAGTTTTTGTTCTCAATTAGAAGATATGAATTTACGTTAGTCATCTTGAACAGTACTGTACCCTACGGTACAGTACAATACAGTACGGTACAGTACAATACAGTACGGTACGGTACAGTACAATACAGTACTGTACGGTACAGTACAATACAGTACTGTACGGTACGATACAGTACAATACAGTACGGTACAGTACTGTACGGTACAGTACAATACAGTACCGTACGGTACAGTACAATACAGTACGGTACAGTACAATACAGTACTGTACGGTACGGTACAATACAGTACTGTACGGTACGGTACGGTACAATACAGTACTGTACGGTACGGTACAATACAGTACAGTACTGTACGGTACGGTACAATACAGTACAGTACTGTACGGTACGGTACAATACAGTACTGTACGATACAGTACAATACAGTACGGTACAGTACAATACAGTACAGTACGGTACAGTACAATACAGTACAGTACGGTACAGTACAGTACAGTACTGTACGATACAGTACAATACAGTACGGTACAGTACAATACAGTACTGTACGGTACAGTACAATACAGTACTGTACGATACAGTACAATACAGTACTGTACGGTACAGTACAATACAGTACAGTACTGTACGGTACGGTACAGTACAGTACAGTACGCTGTACATAATGACTCATGTAATGTAATGTATCCTGCTTATTTATTTAATATGTAGGCAAAAACTCATTTGAATTATACTGTGTATCTATGTAATAATGCTATTTGCCTTATATTTAATCGTTTAATGATGGGTAAAACACATCGATTAGCCGGTTAAACGACTATTCCACGTTACCAAATGTACAACTGTTTGTAAGACTCATGTGAAATTGAGCATAAAGATCTAATTACAAAGTTGTGTAAATAATATCTCCTTCCTTGTTTTAGGACTGGAGAGCTGCCGCCAGGTATCCCGGAACATCCGGATCTGGAGTCCGGTAAGGCGTCCTTCACCTTACAGCATCCTCTCTCCTTTTACACATTTTATCGCCCGGGGTCGCGCCAGAAATAATTGACATTTGGTTTCTGATAATTTAGTAATTAAAAAAGGTAACCTTTTTTTGAAACTTTTGATTATCACTGTTTTTTTTAGATTTCTATGATCTAGTTTTTGTGTGTGTTCAGTATTTGTGTGTTGTTGTGTTAAGGTTTCGTTCCGGTACAAATACTTGCCACGTGGTTCTTGGGTAACGAATCTTTTGCCATGTTTTATTTCCTTTATCGTGTGTGCATTTGTGGTCAATCTTCCATGTTATTGTCCGAGAAATCTAGTATTGCAGTAAATGCTGAACGAGAGTAATACGTGAGCTATGGTAAACGATGGTTCGCGCAAACATGGAAGAACGACCGACCTCCTCGTTCGTTCACCTGATTTATTTCTTTACTTTTTTTGCTAATTATATTATTTTTTATTATTGTACAACGATTGGTGCATTAGTGTACAATCATGGTTGTCTTTGTTTTTTTTAAAATTATCTTTGCTTCGTCCTCCAGGTATTTTAAGCAATTTAATTTTAGTATAAGTTACAGCTGTTTTTACCGGATTATGTATAATAGTAGACCGAAAAGTATGTTTAGTTACATTTGATTTCACCGTCTTTTTTTCCTTTGTAAATGTTTCTTTGACGTTTTGTGTATGTATCGTATTTTGCATGTTTCAGCTTCCCTGCGTAGCTCTACTGTAGTGGGAGCCAGGCTT
Organism: Arenicola marina; assembly: GCA_964019135.1. Taxonomy (NCBI): domain Eukaryota; kingdom Metazoa; phylum Annelida; class Polychaeta; family Arenicolidae; genus Arenicola; species Arenicola marina. The sequence continues at coordinate 28,267,985 of OZ025256.1, forward strand.
GTTGTACACGTAAGATGAATGATTCTTGGCGGTGAAACGACTTTTCCATGATCCTCTGTAGTGTGCCCTTGACAGCTGAACATGCGCTGATGCTTTGCCTAAATGTTTTGTAGTTAGAATCATGGCGTTCCCAAGGTATTGGGGTGGGGGGGGGGGCTTAACCGGGTGCTCACTGAGCCCTGCCATTCATTTAAAGTAATACACAGTGAAGGTCGAGATTGATTGGAAAGATGCACTGAAGTCTAAATTTGTCGGAAAGATATACTATTCAAAGATACATTGCTGAAGTCTAGATTGATTGGAAAGATACATTGCTGAATCTAGATTTATTGGCAAGATACCTGGTGGAAGTCAAGATTGTTTGGCAAAATACACTCGATATCGTTGGGGAATTTACAATGTTAAGGTCATCATTATTAAGTAAATGGTCGATATATTCAGATCGAAGTCACTTCGCAAAGGCAAAATTTGACCCTCCCCCTCCCCCTTACCTTTAAATAGTTTGGGAATGCTCATGTTTAATTAGAAGGAATTTTGTTTGTTCATTTATTGATTTCATTAGAACTCTGCTGAACCGCTTTCTTGCTGGAGAACGTTCGTTCATGAACTAATGCTTCCCATAGAAATCATGCCATGCCACCTATGTCATAGTATACAGAAGCATATGTTTGATTTTCGTCTCACAGAGGTGACACTGTAGTGAATATCGCACTAAGCCACGTGCTATTTGCGATATGACATCGATCGTGATGTCTTATATGTGATAAACTTACGCTTTGAGATGGGTCAGCACTTCTGGCCTGATCTTTAACATCGCTATGGGGATAACTACTAATAGTCTTCCACACAATATGTTTATGCATATCTTCATCTTTCTTCGGACGTATTTGCATATATAGTGCTTGAGATATGGTTGCCATGGAAGCATTTGTCGCGTCATATATAATAATTATAGTTGGTGCTCAAAGGAAGGTTAAGGTGATAACTGCTAATAGTCTTCCACATAGGTCATATGTCTTTGATCTTTCTGTTAAATCTTGGAAAATGGCGGATCCGTTTCTACTAGATACCCAATAATATTTTTTGGGAATTCATCGACCCCGAAAACCTATATAAAGACATGAAATTAAAGGCTCTATGGGTATTCATTTTCGAGATATTGGGTATTATTAGTGGCCTCGTCCGCCATTTTGAAAAAAGACCGCCAGAGCTTCCAGGGGTAAAATCTGTCTTGACACTATAGCTAAATTTGACTACAATGGTATCAGGGACAAGTGTGCCAAATTTCATGCTTTTACCACAAAATGCAAGATTTTTCGCTTATCCGCTGGACTAATATGTTGACCTATGTCTTTGATCTTTCTGTTAAAGTATTGCATATGTAGTACTCCAGAAATTGTATTCCAGATATGGTTGTCATGGAAGCATTTGTGACCTCATATATAGTAATTAAAAATTGTACCCAAGTAAAGGTTATGGTGTAGACGAAGCTTTGGTATTTCTAGATCGTTTCTTGTTCGACAACGTTTAAGGAAATGTGAATTAAGCTAAGTTCAAAGCGAATATTGCAATGCTCATTAAATGTCCCAATAAAAACAGGATAAAACAGATGTATAAGGTACTTTATGTATTTGTTATTTTACAATATTTTTTTAATGTTATTACAAAGGTTAGAATATGCCTTTTCTCCAACTTCTTCATCACTACTGTATGTTTAAGTTGTCCATCAGGTAGACAAGTTATCGCCCGGTATATACCAAAGATACCACATCTTCAACCTATCGGTGGAATACAATTAGTTATATCATGATATCTCATTGGTTCTCCTTATGCCCTTTTGAATCCCTCTGTGATCCTGACGATAATCCTCCATTGATCCTGACAATAATCCTCCATTGATCCTGACGATAATCCCGCATTGATCTTGACGATGATCCTACCCATTGACCACCCCCTCCGCCATAGATCCTGACGATAATCCTCCATTGATCCTGACGATGGTCCCCCATTGATCCTGACGATGACCCCCCATTGACCCCCCTCGTTCCCCGTATGCTCCAGGTGTGTACGACCAAGACACCTCCTCCGGAAGTGGACGCCTCAAGCGTCCCAGCGTCACCATCACGTCTCCAGGGTCTCCGGGTACGACTCGACCGCGGCCACACTCACCACAGATGTGCGGTAAAGTACAGGTAAGATATTTTTTAAGATATAATTTTAATTTCCCCATCCGACCTGTTTCTCTGGCAATAGCGTAGGATATCCTAGGGTGAAGTAAGGCGCTTAAACCAAATCTGCACAAGCGTTCTTTGGAAACACGGCGTGTGAGAGGGCATCCCTAATTCATGTTGGTAAGCAAGCAGAGCTGCACATCAACTGGTCGTGGGTTCGAACCCTGGCGCCTGCATCTGGGGCAAAGTTTCATCTCCCCTCATTTCCTCGTTGGCCCGCGAGCTTGTTTCCTGACCCCCATGTAGCCCTGATGTCTAAACACACGGCTTAAAACGCCGCCCGGATTTCTTTACAACCAGCAACTCATTCATTGCGTGTTGTCGTTTCAGGTGAAGCTGTTTTACGACAGTGCCAGTTACCAGCTGATTGTCACCGTGTTGTCGGCAGTACAGCTACCGCCCAGGGACAACGGGCAGACGAGAAACCCTTACTGCAAGCTGTACCTGCTGCCAGACAGAAGGTACGCACACTCACACCCATTGGTCGACATGTAGTCAATTTTAGCTCGCCGCAAAAATAGTTAGATGGACATATCTGCCGTGATATAGGCGATGTGGGGTAGCGCACATGGCTGAGACCTTGTTTAAAGAGTTGTTGTAAAGCGAATGAAAGCGGTCCGCAGACAGCTCTTGGAACAGTTTTTGCATTATATTATGACTTTTCTTTTGTCCGGTTTGTGCCTAAATAATAGCCCAAAGACTTATTCCTCCATATTTTGCTCACGTCGTTACATATTCTCTGATATATCACATGTATCGAATCCTAATAACATACACATATATGTTTTTCTGTGGATTGTATGAACGGATAATACGTTTCTCTGGCTATAAAAGTAACCTCGCCATGCCCATGCCGTTGATTTCCCCCAGCCGACCTGTTTCTCTGGCAATATTAGTAACCTCGCCATGCTCATACTCTTGATTTCCTCCGCGCCGTGTCATGCCTGACTTTATCGTGTCTTGAACTAACGTACGTTTTGTAATCATTCTCATTCTAGTCTTTCCGTTGTCAGCGAGAAGAGCAAAAGGCGGACGAAGACGGTGGCGGGCACGCTGGAACCCAAGTGGAACCAGACCTTTATGTACTCGCCGATGAGGACGGCCGACATACAGGCGCTCTCCCTCGAGCTCACCGCCTACGACTATGACCGCATCGGCAGCGGCGAGTACATCGGAGAGGTGGGTGGTTGGGGGTGGGGAGGTGTGGGTGGGGGGGGATGGGTGATGGGAGTGGGGGAGGGATGATTGGGGATGGGGGAAGGTGTGGTGGGTGGGGGATGGGTGATGGGAGTGGGGGAGGGGTGATGGGAGTGGGGGAGGGGTGATGGGAGTGGGGGAGGTTGGTGTTGATATGACATCGGTGGTGGGGGAGGGTGTGTGGGGGGTGATGGGGGACGGGGGACGACTGCCAAGGGTCACACGGGAACGTAGAGGCTGGTGGTGATAATGACTATATTTAAACATTTATATGTAGTCACTTGGAATTGAGCTTTAATTAACAGCCCCATTAACGTGGGACAGTTACATGTGTATGAGCTGAGCAGTGTATGAGCTGAGCTGTGTATGAGCTGAGCAGTGTATGAGCTGAGCTGTGTATGAGCTGAGCTGTGTATGAGCTGAGCTGTGTATGAGCTGAGCGGTGTGTGAGCTGAGCAGTGTATGAGCTGAGCTGTGTATGAGCTGAGCTGTGTATGAGCTGAGCTGTGTATGAGCTGAGCTGTGTATGAGCTGAGCAGTGTGAGCTGAGCAGTGTATGAGGTGAGCTGTGTATGAGCTGAGCAGTGTATGAGCTGAGCTGTGTATGAGCTGAGCAGTGTATGAGCTGAGCTGTGTATGAGCTGAGCTGTGTATGAGCTGAGCTGTGTATGAGCTGAGCAGTGTATGAGCTGAGCAGTGTATGAGGTGAGCTGTGTATGAGCTGAGCAGTGTATGAGCTGAGCTGTGTATGAGCTGAGCAGTGTATGAGCTGAGCTGTGTATGAGCTGAGCAGTGTATGAGCTGAGCAGTGTATGAGCTGAGCTGTGTATGAGCTGAGCTGTGTATGAGCTGAGCTGTGTATGAGGTGAGCTGTGTATGAGCTGAGCCGTGTATGAGGTGATCTGTGTATGAGGTGAGCTGTGTATGAGCTGAGCTGTGTATGAGCTGAGCAGTGTATGAGCTGAGCAGTGTATGAGCTGAGCAGTGTATGAGGTGAGCTGTGTATGAGCTGAGCTGTGTATGAGCTGAGCTGTGTATGAGCTGAGCTGTGATGAGCTGAGCTGTGTATGAGCTGAGCTGTGTATGAGCTGAGCTGTGTATGAGCTGAGCTGTGTATGAGCTGAGCTGTGATGAGCTAAGCTGTGTATGAGTTGAGCTGTGTATGAGCTGAGCTGTGTATGAGCTGAGCTGTGATGAGCTGAGCTGTGTATGAGCTGAGCTGTGTATGAGCTGAGCTGTGTATGAGCTGAGCTGTGTATGAGCTGAGCTGTGATGAGCTAAGCTGTGTATGAGCTGAGCTTTGTATGAGCTGAGCTGTGATGAGCTGAGCTGTGTATGAGCTGAGCTGTGTATGAGCTGAGCTGTGTATGAGCTGAGCTGTGATGAGCTAAGCTGTGTATGAGTTGAGCTGTGTATGAGCTGAGCTGTGATGTCAGCTGAGCTGTGTATGAGCTGAGCAGTGTATGAGCTGAGCTGTGATGAGCTGAGCTGTGTATGAGCTGAGCTGTGTATGAGCTGAGCTGTGTATGAGCTGAGCAGTGTATGAGCTGAGCAGTGTATGAGCTAAGCTGTGTATGAGCTGAGCTGTGTATGAGCTGAGCTGTGTATGAGCTGAGCTGTGTATGAGCTGAGCTGTGTATGAGCTGAGCTGTGTATGAGCTGAGCTGTGTATGAGCTGAGCTGTGTATGAGCTGAGCAGTGTATGAGCTGAGCAGTGTATGAGCTGAGCTGTGTATGAGCTGAGCAGTGTATGAGCTGAGCTGTGTATGAGCTGAGCTGTGTATGAGCTGAGCTGTGTATAAGCTGAGCTGTGATGAGCTGAGCTGTGTATGAGTTGAGCTGTGTATGAGCTGACCTGTGATGTCAGCTGAGCTGTGTATGAGCTGAGCTGTGATGTCAGCTGAGCTGTGTATGAGCTGAGCTGTGTATGAGCTGAGCTGTGTATGAGCTGAGCTGTGATGTCAGCTGAGCTGTGTATGAGCTGAGCTGTGTATGAGCTGAGCTGTGTATGAGCTGAGCAGTGTATGAGCTGAGCTGTGTATGAGCTGAGCAGTGTATGAGCTGAGCAGTGTATGAGCTGAGCAGTGTATGAGCTGAGCTGTGTATGAGCTGAGCTGTGTATGAGCTGAGCTGTGTATGAGCTGAGCTGTGTATGAGCTGAGCTGTGTATGAGCTGAGCTGTGTATGAGCTGAGCAGTGTATGAGCTGAGCAGTGTATGAGCTGAGCAGTGTATGAGCTGAGCTGTGTATGAGCTGAGCAGTGTATGAGCTGAGCAGTGTATAAGCTGAGCAGTGTACGAGCTGAGCTGTGTATGAGCTGAGCAGTGTGTGAGCTGAGCTGTGTATGAGCTGAGCTGTGTATGAGCTGAGCAGTGTATGAGCTGAGCTGTGTATGAGCTGAGCAGTGTATGAGCTGAGCTGTGTATGAGCTGAGCAGTGTATGAGCTGAGCTGTGTATGAGCTGAGCAGTGTATGAGCTGAGCAGTGTATGAGGTGAGCTGTGTATGAGCTGAGCAGTGTATGAGCTGAGCTGTGTATGAGCTGAGCAGTGTATGAGCTGAGCTGTGTATGAGCTGAGCTGTGTATGAGCTGAGCTGTGTATGAGCTGAGCAGTGTATGAGCTGAGCTGTGTATGAGCTGAGCAGTGTATGAGCTGAGCTGTGTATGAGCTGAGCAGTGTATGAGCTGAGCAGTGTATGAGCTGAGCTGTGATGAGCTGTTTCTTCTCATTGCCAGACGACCATCGACCTGAACCGGTCGGATATCTACGAGGAGCCTCAGTGGTACACGTTACGTCACTATGACGACAGCAGCAGTATTACGTCAGCATCGCAAGAGGTAACTACGTGACGTCATGGATTATACGGACCGTGTGCCGTGTTGGCATGGTAACCACTCGCGTGACAGCCTGGTCGGGTAGCTATGAGTGCGTGGTCTGCCGCTGGTACATGGAATGTTGTGTGTTTGTTATCCAGGATCAAGAGGTCTATATATATATATACATAGAATCATCGTAATTACGTCATTAAAATACCCCCCCCCCCTGCTTTACGGCTGTATAGGCAACTTTTCTCCCGCCCCGCCCTCCCCCATGCATGGCTAGTAAAACCTTCTCAGAACCTGAATCAAATCTCCCTCTCCTCTCCCTCCCAGAACCTGCATAACTTCACCCCCCCCCCCCCCCGCGGCGTGTTGACCACTACCACCCGAAGGACCAGCTCTCCCCGGCTGGGTCGGTGCCCCCGCCCCCTTGGCCTGTCTAACCCCCCTCCCCTCCTCTCTCTCCCCCTTGACCTGTCTAACCCTCCCCCTCTCCTCCCCCTCCCCCAGGGCAAGCGGCGTGTTGACTACTACCACCCGAAGGACAAGCTCTGGGCGCCCGGGTCGGTGGCTGTCCGCCCCCCCCGCCCCCTTGACCTGTCTAACCCCCCTCTCCTCTCCCTCCCCCTTGACCTGTCTAACCCCCCTCTCCTCTCCCTCCCCCTTGACCTGTCTAACCCCACATCTCCTCTCTCTCCCCCTTGACCTGTCTAACCTCCCCCTCTCCTCCCCCTCCCCCAGGGCAAGCGGCGTGTTGACCACTACCACCAGAAGGACCAGCTCTCCCTGCCTGGGTCGGTGCCCCCGCCCGCTTGACCTGTCTAACCTCCCCCTCTCTTCCCCCTCCCCCAGGGCAAGCGGCGTGTTGACCACTATCACCCAAAGGACAAGCTCTCCCCGCCCGGGTCGGTGCCCCCGCCCCCTTGACCTGTCTAACCCCCCTCTCCTCTCCCTCCCCCTTGACCTGTCTAACCCTCCCCCTCTCCTGCCCTCCTCCCCCAGGGCAAGCGGCGTGTTGACCACTACCACCCAAAGGACAAGCCCTCCCCGCCCGGGTCGGTGGCCCTCCCCCCCCCCCCCCCCCGCCCTCTTGACCTGTCTAACCCCCCTCTCCTCTCCCTCTCCCTTGACCTGTCTAACCCTCCCCCTCTCCTCCCCCTCCCCCAGGGCAAGCGGCGTGTTGACCACTACCACCCGAAGGACCAGCTCTCCCCGCCTGGGTCGGTGCCCCCGCCCCCTTGGCCTGTCTAACCCCCCATCTCCTCTCTCTCCCCCTTGACCTGTCTAACCTCCCCCTCTCCTCCCCCTCCCCCAGGGCAAGCGGCGTGTTGACCACTATCACCCAAAGGACAAGCTCTCCCCGTCTGGGTCGGTGCTCCCGCCCCCTTGGCCTGTCTACCCCCCCCTCCTCTCTCTCCCCCTTGACCTGTCTAACCTCCCCCTCTCCTCCCCCTCCCCCAGAGCAAGCGGCGTGTTGACTACTACCACCCGAAGGACAAGCTCTGCGCGCCCGGGTCGGTGGCTGTCCGCCCCCCCCCCCCCCGCCCCCTTGACCTGTCTAACCTCCCTCTCCTCTCCCTCCCCCTTGACCTGTCTAACCCCCTCTCCTCTCCCTCCCCCTTGACCTGTCTAACCCCCCTCTCCTCCCCCTCCCCCAGGGCAAGCGGCGTGTTGACCACTACCACCCGAAGGACCAGCTCTCCCCGGCTGGGTCGGTGCCCCCGCCCCCTTGGCCTGTCTAACCCCACTCTCCTCTCCCTCCCCCTTGACCTGTCTAACCCCCCTCTCCTCCCCCTCCCCCAGGGCAAGCGGCGTGTTGACTACTACCACCAGAAGGACAAGCTCTCCCCGCCTGGGTCGGTGCCCCCGCCCCCTTGGTCTGTCTAACCCCACTCTCCTCTCCCTCCCCCTTGACCTGTCTAACCCCCCTCTCCTCCCCCTCCCCCAGGGCAAGCGGCGTGTTGACCACTACCACCCGAAGGACCAGCTCTCCCCGGCTGGGTCGGTGCCCCCGCCCCCTTGGCCTGTCTAACCCCACTCTCCTCTCCCTCCCCCTTGACCTGTCTAACCCCCCTCTCCTCCCCCTCCCCCAGGGCAAGCGGCGTGTTGACTACTACCACCAGAAGGACAAGCTCTCCCCGCCTGGGTCGGTGCCCACGCCCCCTTGGCCTGTCTAACCCCACTCTCCTCTCCCTCCCCCTTGACCTGTCTAACCCCCCTCTCCTCCCCCTCCCCCAGGGCAAGCGGCGTGTTGACCACTACCACCCGAAGGACAAGCTCTCCCCGCCTGGGTCGGTGCCCCCGCCCCCTTGGCCTGTCTGACCCCCCCCCTCCTCTCTCTCCCCCTTGACCTGTCTAACCCTCCCCCTCTCCTCCCCCTCCCCCAGAGCAAGCGGCGTGTTGACTACTACCACCCGAAGGACAAGCTCTGCGCGCCCGGGTCGGTGGCTGTCCGCCCCCCCCCCGCCCCCTTGACCTGTCTAACCCCCCTCTCCTCTCCCTCCCCCTTGACCTGTCTAACCCCCTCTCCTCTCCCTCCCCCTTGACCTGTCTAACCCCCCTCTCCTCCCCCTCCCCCAGGGCAAGCGGCGTGTTGACCACTACCACCCAAAGGACCAGCTCTCCCCGGCTGGGTCGGTGCCCCCGCCCCCTTGGCCTGTCTAACCCCCCTCTCCTCTCCCTCCCCCTTGACCTGTCTAACCTCCCCCTCTCCTCCCCCTCCCCCAGGGCAAGCGGCGTGTTGACTACTACCACCAGAAGGACAAGCTCTCCCCGCCTGGGTCGGTGCCCCCGCCCCCTTGGCCTGTCTAACCCCCCGCCTGGGTCGGTGCCCCCGCCCCCTTGGCCTGTCTACCCCCCCCCCCTCCTCTCTCTCCCCCTTGACCTGTCTAACCCCCCTCTCCTCCCCTTCCCCCAGGGCAAGCGGCGTGTTGACCACTACCACCCGAAGGACAAGCTCTCCCCGCCCGGGTCCACGGCTCGCCTCAGTGACAGCGACATGTCCGAGTTTGACATCGAGGACAGCATCAGCAGCGTCACGGGCACGTCCTACTCGGGTCAAGGTTGGTCACGTGCACGTCACGCCGCGTCTCATTGGCCCGTTTATGTCACAATTATTCATGACGTCATTTCGCTTCTCGTCAAGTTAATTTAAGATCAGAATATGATTCAATGCTCAATTTTTTGTTTTGTTTTGCAAATGTGAAATCAGAATATATAACAGTTTGCAATATACCAGTATTTTCTCTATTTTATTTTGGAAATGTAAGATCGAAATATATGTCAGTGTGTATTATACCAGTGTCGGGTTGGTAAATGACGCGTCTAAAGTTTCCAAGCTGCTTTGTGACACGTTTCGATATTGGAAGCAGCGATTTGTAAATTAAGTCCAGTTATTCCCATGCTGCAAAGTGTTAATTGAGTATTGCATGTTTTGTTTGCAGGTTAAATATATTGAAAGCTTCATGCTTGTTATATTCGACCTTAATTTCAGTTGGTGATTAATTTCGATTTGAGACTGATTCCGGCGTTGGTTGTATTATGTCTCTTCGGCCATCATGAAGAAATCTGTAAGAAAGTTAATGGCTGTTTCAGATATTTGAAGGTATATGTATTTTAGCGACAGGTGTGCTTCCTTGTGATGAATTGCAGACAGCAACAGGACCTCATCGAATCACCGCAACAGAACTTGCATTTAACCAAATTATTTCTTCACCCATGTTTCTCCGATTTCTCAGCTGATCATGTCATTACCCTGTCTTCACAACCCTGAATGGACATGTGAATGGTCGCCTCTGGTTCTTGATCACCGTACCGACCCAGGGTGACCTAGTGTGATCCAGCGTGACCCAGGGTGACCCAGGATGATCCAGAGTGATCATGGAGGATCCAGAGTGATCATGGATGACCTGGGGTGACCCCGAGTGACCCAGAGTGATCCATAATGACCCAGGGTCACCCAGGGTGATTCAGGGTGACCCAGGGTGATCCATGGTGATCCAGGGTGATCCAGGGTGATTCAGAATGATCCAGAGTGATCCAGGATGATTCAGGGTGATCCAGGGTGACCCAGGGTGATCCATGGTGATTGAGTGTGACCCAGGGTGATCCAGGGCAATCAAGGGTGACCCATGGTGATCCAGGGTGATCCAGGGTGATCCAGGATGATCCAGGGTGATCCAGGATGACCCAAGGTGATTCAGAGTGATCCAGGATGATCTAGGGTGATCCAGGGCAATCAAGGGTGACCCAGGGTGATCCATGGTGATTGAGTGTGACCCAGGATGATCCAGGGCAATCAAGGGTGACCCATGGTGATCCAGGATGATCCAGGGTGATCCAGGATGACCCAGGGTGATCCAGGGTGATCCATGGTGATCCAGGGTGATCCAGGATGATCCATGGTGATCCAGGGTGATTCAGAGTGATCATGGAAGACCTGGGGTGACCCAGAGTGACCCAGGGTGATTGAGTGTGATCCAGGGTGATCCAGGGCAATCAAGGGTGACCCATGGTGATCCAGGGTGATCCAGCGTGATCCAGGGTGATCCAGGATGATCCAGGGCAATCAAGGGTGACCCAGGGTGATCCCTGTTGATCCGGAGTGATCCAGGGTGATCCATGTTGATCCAGGGTGATCCAGGATGATCCAGGATGATCCATGGTGATCCAGGGTGATCCAGGCTCATCCAGGCTCATCCAGGCTCCTCCAGAGTGATCATGGGTGACCTAGGGTGAACCAGAGTGATCCAGGGTGCCCTTCTCTGAATGGGGAGAGCCTCCCTAGCTCAGTTACCTGTATCTGGGGCCAGTTTTATTCAGCCCCATTTCATGAACCCTCCCGGGAGATTTCTTGGTCCAAGTTTACGCGCCATGTGCACAGACGCTGCCTTAATCAACAATCGTTTCACTTCGTTTCTTTGCCCGGGAAGTTTTGTGGCTCAATTTAGCCGTCATGTGCACAATTTCATTTAATTTCTTTGTCCCGGAAGGTACCCTGACCCAATTTAGCCTCTTTTTTTAAATATATAAACTTTATTTATTTCACGAGGTTCGCAACAGCGAATTTACATATTCATGTTCACCTCATTTAGCCTTTAATGTGCACAGACAACACGCGGCCTAACATACACAACAACACTTCATTCATTTGGTTTCTTCGCCTGGTGCGATCTCCCACCGCAGGGAGCAACAGCACGGGCATACTACCCCGGCGCGGGGAGCGGCTGAGCACGGGGTCGCTGGGGTCTGGGGGCAGCTCCCTCAGCCCCACCCCCGGGAGCGAGGACCTGTCTGACGCCAGCGGCGACCGGCGTCTGACGTCAGTCGTGATGCGGCGTCCGTCACCGCACGCCGCCTACGACGCCGCGCGCAGGCGCACTGTGTCAGGTAGGGAGCTGGCTGGCTGGGGGGTCAGGAGTCCCTCCGTCTTGTTGCGGTCGTGGTGGTGGCTGTGGAGGTGGCTGTGGAGGTGGTGTGGGGGGGGGGGTGGCGTCCGGCGGCGTTGGTGGTGACGGTGGTGGCGGTGGCGGTGGAGGCGGAGGTGGTGGTGCCCGTGGTGGTGCCCTTGGTGGTGCCCACGGCTGGTGGGATTTGTCTATGGTTATCGCCCGGGATCGTCTAGATTATCTGGATATGGTGCCAGGAGTAGGATTATCTTTTATATGGGATTATCTGGATATGGTGTCAGGAATGCGATTATCTGGATAGGATATCTGGAGGTGGATTATCTGGATATGGTGTCAGGAGTGGGATTATCTTGATATGGTGTCAGGAGTCGGATTATCTTGATATGGTGTCGGGAATAGGATTATCTGGATATGGTATTAGGAGTAAGATCATCTGGATGCGGTGTCAGGAATGGATTATCTGGATATGGTGTCAGGATTGGCATTATCTGGATATAGTATCTTCAGTGGGATTATATAGCTATCGTGTCAGGATTAGAATTATCTGGATATATTTTCGGGGGTGGGATTATTTGGATATAGTGTCAGAATTGAGATACCTGGATAAAGTCTCTCGGAGTAGGATTTACACTGACTCCGGAGCGGAAGTGGTTGACTATATAGTCAGTGATTCAAAGCCGCAGTAAAGAAGTCGAAGAGTAAATGGTCAGCAATAGGACTCTTCAGTGAGATGGATCGATGGTGGAATATCACTGGAAGGATCTGGATCAAGCACCGGTGGTCAGACTAATCCGATTAAATGGATTAAGTGTCGATGGTCAAACTAATCGGATTAAATGGGTTAAGTGTTTGTGGTCGGACTATCTGGATTAAATGTCGGTGATGGAACTTTGGATGAAGCAATGGTGGTATGACTATCTGGATCTGGTGTCGGTGTTGGGAGTCTCTGTATCAAGTATCGGCTCAAAATCTTGTTACAAGTTGGGAGGTAACGATCGGACTGTCTGATGGTCGCCTTGTAGATAACGCCTCGTTTTGGTGTCTGATCTCACGTGGTTGGCGGCGTCCGGAGGCTTTTGGAGGGTACAGTGGACAGCGTCACAACCTGTTGTTCGTTGGTTACATTGGTAACGGGTATCTAGAGTACTTTATTATCCACTGTGTTCTAGCCAGCACAAGTACAAATTGTTGAGATGACGCTTTTGCAGTAGTTTGGTCATCTGTAGATTGGCGCTTTGTACTTGACCCTCTGTAGTCTGGGCTTCTCTAGCTTGGTCACTTGCAAATAGCTTTTTATGGTCTTCTGACCGTAAATGGAAGTGGTAGCTGGTGGTAAGTGAGTCTTTGGACTGCGGATTTGAGGCTGGTGGCGGCCCCCCCTTCGGATGGTGGCGCCCCCCCCCTATTTGGCTGGTGGCGGCACCCCTTATTGGCTGGTGGCGGGACTCCCGTGGCGGTGTACAACAAGATGGCGGTGGGCGAGGGACGCTGGCGGTGGCGGCTTCTCTTCCAGGTCTCGGCGCGGTCTCGGACCGGGCCACGTGACGTCTCCTTCACCTCTAACGTCGCATGGCTTTCATTCTCTCACAGAGGTGGCGCCAGTGGTCACGAGGGCAGAAATAGCCCGTAAGCACCATTCTACAGGCGGCTCACTCGCTATTCCAGACCGAGTCGTGGCCGTCAAGAAGGCCAAGCCGGTGGCGCCCTCTGTGGTAGACGCCAGGAACACGAGAACGAGGTCAAGGTCACCGGGCCGTGCGCGGATAGGCTCGGAACGTATCATGTCTCCCACTGAAAGGTACGTTAACTATGCGTGATCGTTACACTGATGTCAAGGATATATAGTCTCAGGGTATGGAAAAGATTCAACGGTGATATTTTTTATACATTATATTTATATATAATATTTATACATCATACTTATATATAATATTTATACATTATATTTATATGATATGTATACCTTATATTTATATATAATATTAATACCTTATATCTGTATATAATGTTAATACCCTATATTTTTATATATAATATTATACACTATAATTATATATAATATTTATGCATTATATTTATATATAATCAGTGGGACAAGATATGATTTTGACATTAAGCACTTGAGGTAATTCCTGCTACTGTGGCCTTTAAATGTTTTGTTTGCTTGTATGGGGGGCGGTGGGGGGGGGGGGTGTGTGCGTATCGGTATAGATCTACTTGTAAGGGAGCCTTCCTCGCTCAGATGCTGAGCTATTCACAGGTCGTCGGTTTGCCTAAATCTGGAGCATGTCTAACCCCTCGCCTCCGCCCCCCCCCTCCCCCGTTTTACTTTCCCTGAAGCCTTCTTGGCCCAGTAATGTTTATACACAAAGCGTGTTATACACCAGTTTATACACCTAGAGCCGTATTCATAATCGCCACTTAGGCTATGCCACTAGCGCTAAGTGGAAGATTTCTCGAGCGATTATCAGGTTCAGAATATATAAGTAGTCACCCAAGAAGTGGATTTTCTGAATTAAGAAAGTACTAAACTTATATTGAAGGGGAATTGCTTAATCATGAGCACAACCCCAACGAGCTGATGAGGCTAAGACTACAATGCACGTGGACTACGTATGGTTTACGACTAATATTCCACTTAGCACTAAGTCTGGTGGCGTAGCGTAGGTTGGCGATTATGAATACGGTCCCTGGGCCTGTTTTACAAATGTGAAACATGTATAACACTGTCCCGTTGTCTGGTCGTTTGCAGAGAGAGCGGCGTCATCGGCGCGCCCACCAGGGCCGGCCAATCGCTGTCGAGGTCCGCTGACGTCACACCCACCAGCACGCCGTCTCCCAAGAAACGCCAGCTTCCACAGATCCCGGCGCATGCGCAGCAGAGCAGTCGGGACCGAGGTATGTAGCATGTTGCCTGGCAACGGAGACGCCAGTAGTGTTTTTTTGCGGTCTGCAGTGAATAGGAAATATCTTGGGTTTTTTTAAATGTGGAATGAGATTATTTTCGTGTGGTGGGGGCCGAGTAGGTAGAACACTAGTACACTCAATTGCCGATCAATAGGTCTCGGGTTCGAACCACGGTCTGTGCGATGTAATCTGAGACATACTCATACATCATTGGCATAGATTCAAATCGTTCATTAAACCCGAGTTTCCTTGGCCTAAGGCAGTCCCCGTGTGCACAAAACGGGCCCTAATACAATCAGTTATGTGTATGCGTCAGGCCCATAGTAGAAAACATAAAAAGCCCCCTAAAGCACCACTTTTTTCAGTGTGCATATCTTTTGTATTAGTACACAAGTCAATGGTCCTTTAAAAATTTGTTTACAGTTTTGTTTAAATTTTTAAAAAACTTTATTTTTTCAACAGCGATTACACATGTGAATAATCACCTCATTTTGTGTTTGTGTTTTATTCCGTGTTTACTCTGTTTACTCTCAGTTACTCAAGACTTAGAGGAGCGTACTCAGCGCATCAAGCTCAAGATGAACGCCTACCGCCAGACCGGGACCTCCAACCTGCCTCTGTCCGACTCCGAGGCCGCCCAGCGCATGCGGGGTCGCGAGCGGGGCAGGGAGCGGGGTCACGAACACCGCCGCACCGACCCCGAGCGGGCGCCAGGTCAAGGTCATGCTCATGGTCATCGGCGCCGGCGAGGTGCGTTAAAAAAACACAAAAAAAACAATTACATTATATTTATAATATTTATTTATAAAAAATATCTTTATTTATTTCTATTATATTTATTATATATGGGACAGTAAATATTGTGTTGTATTGAAAATGAGGAGACTTTTGGGATGTACGTTTGCCTCAATTGAGGCCGCCTTGGTGTAAAAAAGTGCCCATGTATATATAAAATGCGAATGATCAGTAACATGATTCTGCAAATTAATATAATGCGAAAAAGCCCGCACTTGTGATTCGCTGTACACTTGATCGGCTGTGCACTTGATCTGCTGTACACTTGATCCGCTGTACACTCGATCCGCTGTACACTTGATCCGTTGTACACTCGATCCGCTGTACACTTGACCCGCTGTACACTTGATTCGCTGTACACTTGATCCGCTGTACACTTGATCCGCTGTACACTCGATACGCTGTACACTTGATCCGCTGTGGACTTGATCCGCTTTGGAATTGATCCGTTCACTTGATCTGCTGTACACTTGATCCGCTGTACACTCGATCCGCTGTACACTTGATCCGTTGTACACTCGATACGCTGTACACTTGATCCGCTGTGGACTTGATCCGCTGTGGACTTGATCCGCTGTACACTCGATCCGCTGTACACTCGATCCGCTGTGGACTTGATCCGCTGTACACTCGATCCGCTGTACACTTGATCCGTTGTACACTCGATCCGCTGTACACTCGATCCGCTGTACACTTGATCCGCTGTACACTCGATCCGCTGTACACTCGCCGCCCTGTACACACTTGACCTATTCCATTGACTCAATGTTATATCGCAGATTAGAGCACCAGTTTGTTTAACCCACCCCACTCTCTCACCCCCACAGCCGAGTTCAGCCCCGAGGTCTCGGACGACGCTCTCCATAGCGACGCCTCCGAGACCAGCGAGATGTCCGAGATCTCGCGTATTAGCACGGTCAGCGTGCTGTCAACGCAGTCAGAGCGACCTCACAGAAAACTCAGGTAAGCCTATACCCAGAGCGACCTCACAGAAAACTCATAAGTAAGCTTATGCAAGCATAAACGGTCGGGGCGACATCAACAGAGGGGTAAATCCCGAATCCAAATCCGAAACATACGACAACGTATCTTATTGATATCTGGTAGATATTCTACAGCCTTCTTCCGTACCCGGTGCGTTGCTCGAATCACGCCTGTGCAAATGTACATGCGTGCACAGGGTGAAGTTCCCACGTTTTTTTCTTCGCGAAGAGTAGGGGTTACCCTCGGACACATGGCTCCTCTTTACCTTGTCCCTTCCCATTGTCGCAATGGTACCCTTATTGTCGGGGTATGCGGATTATGGGATGAAGCGTCCTGCTTTAACATCCAAGTCGGGCATAATAGATAAACCGCCTTCACATCGCCTCGAGGTATCTGCCTCCACGTTACTTTTCTACTGGTTAGTGTAGGCTACTTTTTTTTTTTTTTTTTTTTTTAAATATAATTCTTTATTTCATCAAGGCACAGAACAGACAGTATACAGTACACGATAAACGTAGGCTACTAGGCCGTAGATCAATAGGTCCTGGGTTCGATCCAGGTCTGCCTGGGCACCTAATCCGGGGCATTTTTTCAATCAGTCGGTATTCGTCGTCCCGGGGTTCATTGGTCCAGTCTAGTCGGTTAGTGCACGAACACGACATTAAACAGACAATTCATTTGATTTTTTTGTTCACTGCACGAAAACGGCCTAAAACACACAATTCACTTGATATTGCCTTCCCTCCAGTGAATTCGCCTCCAAGATGGAGAGCCGCGCGGGCGGCAGCAACCACTCCAAGAACCGCGCGCCGCTCAACCGTAGCCTTAGCAACAGTGACGTGGGCCAGTACGAGAAGAATGACGGCAGCGTCTCGGACTCGGCCGTGACGACCAATGTGACGGAGGGACGCAAGCGTCGCCCCAGCCTGGGCTTCAAGGTGGCCGCCCTGGTCGGGCTCTCCCGCAAGAGCAGCAGCACTTCGCAGATCGCCGCCACCGGTACGAATGTCACGTGTCTCGTCGCTCGTATATATAGGACAGGTCAGGTCAGGTCATGGGGTCAAGGAATGTACGCGAGTCGTTTGTTGGAATGCTATATGTACATTGGTCCAGAAAATGTGAGCACAATTGTAGGGTATTGTTTGGCATTATTTCGATAGGCACTCTCAAAAGGAAATATTTAACATTACAAGAAAGACAAATGTAGTATAAATCTTGCTTTAATGGTATGTTTTTATACCTGTTGCGTGTAGATAAAAGGGAGCCTCCATGGTGTAATTGTTAGCGCACTGGACCATAAATATAATAAGGTCCTGGGTTCGACTCCCGGGGGTGCATTGGCACCTAATCTGGGGCATGTTTCATCGCCCCGAGGGGTGTTTTAGCCCGGTTTAGTTCTTGTGTGCACAAAAGCGGCCTGAAAACACAGAATTCATTTCATTTCAATACACCGTTCCACATTCCTGCACTAAGTCCTGTTTCGTCAAGCTTGAGCATGAAATTGACAATCATAGCAGATGGTAGGTACAAGTGAGTAGTACTCATCTCTGAAACTGACATCGAAATGACCTCTTTTTCGCCACGTGATTGGAAAAAAGCAACAGTGACGTCAGTAAATGATTGACGGTCTGGATCTGTTTATTACAGAGAAGAGCAAGGGCAAGGCGTCCTTCCAACGGAGTGAGGAGGTCGGGGCGGCCGCTGACCTCAGGGGTCGGATGGTCAAACAGACGAGTAAAGACTCCACAGACGGCAGTGTGGGCAGCGTCAGCAGCGACTCCGGCAGCGCGTATGTATACAGCGAGACGGGGTGAAAGGGGGGTGGGGGCAGCGCGTATGTATACAGGGAGACGGGGTGAGGGGGGGGTGGGGCAGCGCGTATGTATACTGGGAGACGGGGTGAAATGGGGGTGGGGGCAGCGCGTATGTATATAGCGAGACGGGGTGAAAGGGGGGTGGGGGCAGCGCGTATGTATATAGCGAGACGGGGTGAAAGTGGGGTGGGGGCAGCGCGTATGTATACAGGGAGACGGGGTGAAAGGGGGGTGGGGGCAGCGCGTATGTATATAGCGAGACGGGGTAAAAGGGGGGTGGGGGCAGCGCGTATGTATACAGGGAGACGGGGTGAAAGGGGGGTGGGGGCAGCGCGTATGTATACAGGGAGACTGGGTGAAAGGGGGGTGGGGGCAGCGCGTAAGTATACAGGGAGACTGGGTGAAAGGGGGGTGGGGGCAGTGCGTATGTATACAGGGAGACGGGGTGAAAGGGGGGTGGGGGCAGCGCGTATGTATACAGGGAGACGGGCTGAAAGGGGGGTGGGGGCAGCGCGTATGTATATAGCGAGACGGGGTGAAAGGGGGGTGGGGGCAGCGCGTATGTATATAGCGAGACGGGGTGAAAGGGGGGTGGGGGCAGCGCGTATGTATACAGGGAGACTGGGTGAAAGGGGGGTGGGGGCAGCGCGTATGTATACAGGGAGACGGGGTGAAAGGGGGTCGGGGGCAGCGCGTATGTAAACAGGGAGACGGGGTGAAAGGGGGGTGGGGGCAGCGCGTATGTATATAGCGAGACGGGGTGAAAGTGGGGTGGGGGCAGCGCGTATGTATATAGCGAGACGGGGTGAAAGGGGGGTGGGGGCAGCGCGTATGTATATAGCGAGACGGGGTGACAAGGGTCTTATAGACAACTTTTATATCTTTGATATAAAACTTATATATCTTATGCAAAGCTTATATATAAAATGTAGATATCTTATGCATAACCTTATTTGTCTTATGCAAAACTTATATATCTGATATGAACTTATATATCTGATATAAACTTATATATCTGATATAAACTTATATATCTGATATAAATTTATATATCTGATATAAACTTATATATCTGATATAAAACTTATATATATTATATAAAGCTTCAATATAAAGCTTAGACATCTTATATAAATATATATAAATATGTATATATATTTATCATCAATGTTATGTTAAAAATAACCGATTGCTTAGAAGCTGTGTTCTTCTTAATTGAGTTTCACCTTGTGAATTTTCCTCTGATAGAATGTATATATTATATTGCGCGTTAAGCACATAATAATAACCACGTGTCTCCCCCCACCCCCCACCCTCCCACCCACAGGGTGTGGCTGCCCACCAGCCTGAGGATGGGTCCTGAGGGGCAGTTCGGAGACTTCATCGAGGGTCTGGGTCGCTCGCAGCTCGTGGGCCGCCAGGTCCTGGGGTCACCCTGCCTGGGGGAGATACAGCTGGGGCTGGCCGACCGCAAGGGTCACCTGGAGGTCGAGGTCATCCGAGCACGTGGTCTGATGGCCAAGGTCGGCGCCAAGATTCTGCCGGGTAAGTCGGTATTATGTGCAATGGGCTGGCTGTGTGTTATTGATATCAGAGTGGAACCGCCCAAGCGTATGTCTCAGTAGTTATAGAACTTCTGATACGCGCCAGCTATATATGAAAAGTCAAGGAAATATGCCGATTGACTTTCCCGCTCATTGACCTGACCTTCCCGCTCATTGACCTGACCTTCCCGTTCATTGACCTGACCTTCCCGCTCATTGACCTGACCTTCCCGCCCATTGACCTGACCTTCCCGCAAATTGACCTGACCTTCCCGCCCATTGACCTGACCTTCCCGTTCATTGACCTGACCTTCCCGCCCATTGACCTGCCCTTCCCACCCATTGACCTGACACTACCGCCCATTGACCTAACCTTCTCGCTCATTGACCTGACCTTCCCGCCCATTGACCTGACCTTCCCGCCCATTGACCTGACCTTCCCGCTCATTGTCCTGACCTTTACCGCTCATTGACCTGACCTTCCCGCCCTGCCCGCAGCACCGTACGTCAAGGTCTACCTGATGGACGGCAAGAACTGTAACGAGAAGCAGAAGACAACGATAGCGCGGCGCACGCTGGACCCTCTCTACCAGCAGCAACTCTACTTCACCGAGAGCTACGTCGGCAAAATACTTCAGGTAGGTGTGGGGGGAGAGGGAGGTGAGGGGGGTGAGGGGTGCATGGTGCGGATAGGGGACAGCTATTGGGGAGGGGGCAGGGGCGAGCAGTGGTACAGGTAAGGGGACATAGCCATTGTGGGATGGGGGCATTGTGCGGGTATGGGGACATAGCCATTGGGGGAGAGGTATGGAGCGGGTGGGGTGACATAGGCATAGAGTGAGGTGGGGAGGCGCAGTGAAATTTACACATAACAGGAGGGAGGAGGATCAGTAGTAGATGTAAGGATTGGTGGGTGGGGGGGGGGGGGGGTCTGGTGAAGATTTGTCCTTTCAAAGAATAAAAAAACATTGAATATTGTCCCATGTAGCACTTATTTTTTATTGAGAAATAAGCTCTGCCCGTAATTCGTTAATTTCATTGAAGTTAAAAAATAGTAAATAAACTTGTTGCCGGAAATGATGCATTTATATTCTCAGCATAGAAGTACACATATATTGTATGCAATATATTGTATGCGGATATGTTGACCCTTTTAGTGGCCAATTAGTGCATCTCCTGTGGTAAAGTGTGGCTTTCTTGTGTATAGTCATCTATAAAATTTGCACATTACTGCAGTATTTTACCTTTTCCGTGTGATGATACAACTATTTCCCATAGAGTTCACATTTACAGTGAGACAATGTCCAACATGTCATGTTTTCGCAAAATATTTCGAAAATCATAATGTATTTGTACAAAACTGCTGTATCATCCGCTTCTTGGGTGACTCCAGCGCCAGCGTCCTTTAAGGTCTTAGCTCGAGTCTCCCGGCCAAGTTTACTATTTGTTTCATTTCTCGTTTGTATTTACGTCGTATTTGGTCATATAAATTAACCTTGAATCTTAACCAAACCTAAACAAGTGATTCATCTTTCCACAGGTCACAGTGTGGGGAGACTACGGCCGTATGGAAAGAAAAGTCTTCATGGGTGTTGCTCAAATCCTATTGGAAGATTTGGATCTGTCCAATATGGTCATAGGCTGGTACAAGTTGTTTACTAGCTCCTCATTGGTCAGTCACCACGCCCAGGCTGCGGGCGGTGGGAGCGGACAGCGCCGTAACTCCGGCTCGTCTATAGAGAGTGCTTACCAAAGTGGGTCAGCGAGGTCTTAGCCAAGGTGCACTCTAGGATTTTTTCTTTATTATCATACCATTTTTTTTTTCACAGGCACTGTTTAAAAAAAAAATGACATTTTTTTTTGAACACCGCCATAATTGAAATATTATAGTGGAACAGGAAAACAGAAAAAATACAAAACGGAAACGTTGGATGTGCTAATGATGACCGCTCCGCAGTGAATGTGAAGGCGCGGCGGTCGGTGTGTGAAGTCCCCGCAAACACTGAGTGAAAGCGAGGCTGCGAGGGGCGCGGAGCCGCGTTTGGAAGATACAAGCTCAATAATCGGGTGACGACAATCGCGTCACTACTTCACAAAGTGTTTTTTCTTCGTCGTTTTTATCGCCGCTGTCGTGTCGTGAGTCGGTGTCGCGAGTCAATGTCGCGAGTCGAGTCAGCGTCGCGAGTCGAGTTGAGTCGAGCGTCGCGCCGATGGTCACGGCCGTGGAGGTCAAAAATCACCCCAGCGACGACGTGGACGCTATGGTTGTCACGTGGCCGCCACAGACACGTGACACGTGATGAGCCGGGATTTTTTTTTTTCATTATTATTTGTTTCGAATGTGTTATTCTGGTGGCTGTCGCTGGAGCGCCTCGCCTGTCAACCGCTACGGAACCACCACGTGACCTCTCTGCCACGTGACCTCGCCGCCACGTGACCTAGCCGCCACGTGACCTCTCTGCCACGTGACCACGCCGCCACGTGACTTCGCTGCACTCACTGTCCTCCTACGTCACATCGCGCGTTCGACGTCATCAAGTTTTTAAACACATCCCGCGTTCGACGTCGTCATTGGATACGCGATTGCGGTCTGCTGGGCAAGAGTGTCATGGCAACAAGAAACCACGTCCGGTGATAGGGAGAACGTCGCCGCGGCGGGCGTTCTATTGTAGAGACCAACCGCCACATGGAACACCTGTAGCCAGGTCCCGTAGTAGTCGCTTGTCGTCGTTATGGATACACACATACACTGGAAAGCGTTACTATGGAAACTAACTCCCACCGGGCTGAGATCGCTCGCTGTGGCGATGTGCTGCGTCTGACAACAAAATCATCGGCCGGTGACTCGCATTCCGACAGCGTGACGTCACTTCCCGTCGCACCAAACGCACTCTGACGTCATAATGACGTCATAATGTAAATGAAGTTCTTACGTCATCAAAATGTGTCAATTGGTTAGTGTTGCATGGACTGCCTCGTGCTGTTGTCAATGACTGCCAAGGCCTGAGCTCTTGTCAATGACTGTCAAGTCATGTGCTGTTGTCAATGACTGCCAAGGCCTGTGTTGTTAGTGACTGTCAAGGCCTGTGCTGTTGTCAATGACTGTCAAGGCCTGTGCCGCTGTCAGTGACTGCCAAGGCCTGTGTTGTTGTCAGTGACTACCAAGGCCTAAGCTGTTGTCAATGACTGCCAAGCCCTGTGATGTTGTCAATGACTGCCAAGCCCTGCCTGTGCTGTTGTCAATAACTGCCAAGGCCTGTGTTGTTTTCAGTGACTGCCAAGGCCTAAGCTGTTGTCAATGACTGCCAAGCCTTGTGCTGTTGTCAATGACTACCAAGGCCTGTGCTGTTGTCAATGACTGCCAAGACCTGTGCTGTTGTCAATGACTGTCAAGGCCTGTGCTGTTGTCAATGACTGTAAAAGCCTGTGCCGTTGTCAGTGACTGCCAATCCCTGTGCCGTTGTCAGCGACTGCCAATCCCTGTGCCGTTGTCAGTGACTGCCAAGGCATGTGCCGTTGTCAGTGACTGCCAAGGCATGTGCCGTTGTCATTGCTTGCTAAGCCTTTTCCTCATATGACAGGACGTTCTCCCTGTTTCTGTATTTCCGCTACAGATCATCGTGTCAATGGCACACGCGGCTTCATGCAATGGGCTCCAGTCACATTTTCTTCTCCCTCTCATCCTTTCTATCCACGTCGTCTCTATGGCTAGTGTTATTATTACGGCATAGGAATAGTAATATAATATTATTACAAATACGATACAGAATCCTTCTCAATGACAAAGAAAGAATAAAGGAGAAAAAAAACCGACGATATTTTACTTAAGGTGATGTTATCGCGTGCGCAGACAAAGTGTTCACCTTCTCTCGCCAAGACACTCGTTCGCTCGCTGACGTCCGTATCAAAATCACCACGAACGACATAAAGACTAAATAAAAAGACTTGTGGATGGTGTCCTAGTGTATTAATGCCTAGGATGAGAGGTCGCTACTCCGTGTTAAGTAATCGTTGTCAATCTAGACGTGTGTCTAAGTGTCTAATCTGTCTGTTCGGTGGGCCATGGCGGCTTTGAATGTGGAGTACGTTACCGTACGATACGGGGTGGATGCGTCAGGGCGCTGTTGTCATGGAAACAAGCTGTATTTATTGTCGCTCCGTGGGCCGCTGACTTGTCAACTTCCTGTATTCTCGCTTCTTCCATGCGGTTGGTGTCGTGTCGGTTCATCTCCCAATCCTGTTCTGTGCAATCTGCTTATTTATTTATACTTTTGAATCGGTGTGTCGATACATATGATCATTAACGTATTGGCTTTACTAACTTTCTAATCGCGCATTTGGCCCGTTTTCTGGAGACTGAAAACTAACGTGACAACAACACCTCCATATTCATCCACACATTCATTTGTCTAGATGTCTAGGTTTATGCGAAACTGTCTGTTCTGATGTGTTCTCAAAGCCAAGGCTTCCTCCTCAATGCAGCTATACATCAATTAGATACCAGGCAAACCATTTAATATCGGTAATCTTTTGTGAAGTGTTTTTCTCACACACCCAAGGCAGTTTGTGTACCGGGTTAGCAATATGGATGCCAATTTTGATGTAGGTAACCAGTAAATCTCCGCTTTCTCTCCGTAAATAAACCAGTGTTTTTTGTTTTTAAAGAATCGAATGTACTGCTCGAGACATCTGATGTCGTCTGCCATTGTTAACGGCTTGTCGTGCTATGTTGTTTGTTACACAGGCGGTTGTCTTGGTAACCAAAATGACGGTTGCTTAGTTGAGATGCGTGACGTCATACTGTCGTGGATCGCACGTTATCTCCATGGCACCGTTTAGCATAGAAGGACGTTTCCTTTGTTGGCTGTCCTATATATTATTCTCAAGGTCATGTCTTTTATGTTATTGCTCAGAGAACATCCCGTTGACCATTTTGTACGGCCTTGTTTGAGGTCACCTGTATGAGTTGTCAAACCCAAGTGATATTGTTTTAAGAGTTCAAGCAGCGTCGAGGTTTCTGAACAAGTAGTAAACGCCACAAAACACTTGGTTGACTAACTTATCGGTGGGTTTAGTGCCCGCGCTTGTTTGGCTTATACGTCTGTTGAAACTAGGGGTTATTTTATATTATCTGTTGTACGGCTTCGTAGCATGTGCATTTATGAAGGATTTTATACGATTATGTAATTAATTGTTGGTTTATAGCATGTGTGGTCCTTTGTTTTAAGTCCACCTCTCAACTCTCCGTGACTGTGTCTGACTGTCACAGCTACCACCGCTCCGTGAGTGTGTGTCTGACTGTCACAGCTACCACCGCTCTGTGAGTGTGTGTCTGACTGTCACAGCTACCACCGCTCCGTGAGTGTGTGTCTGTCACAGCTACCACCGCTCCGTGAGTGTGTGTCTGACTGTCACAGCTATCACCGCTCCGTGAGTGTGTGTCTGACTGTCACAGCTACCACCGCTCCGTGAGTGTGTGTCTGACTGTCACAGCTACCACCGCTCCGTGAGTGTGTGTCTGACTGTCACAGCTACCATCGCTCCGTGAGTGTGTGTCTGACTGTCACAGCTACCACCGCTCCATCAGTGTGTGTCTGACTGTCACAGCTATCACGCTCCGTGAGTGTGTCTGACTGTCACAGCTACCACCGCTCCGTGAGTGTGTGTCTGACTGTCACAGCTACCACCGCTCCGTGAGTGTGTGTCTGACTGTCACAGCTACCACCGCTCCGTGAGTATGTGTCTGACTGTCACAGCTACCACCGCTCCGTGAGTGTGTGTCTGACTGTCACAGCTATCACCGCTCCGTGAGTGTGTGTCTGACTGTCACAGCTACCACCGCTCCGTGAGTGTGTGTCTGACTGTCACAGCTACCACCGCTCCGTGAGTGTGTGTCTGACTGTCACAGCTACCATCGCTCCGTGAGTGTGTGTCTGACTGTCACAGCTACCACCGCTCCATCAGTGTGTGTCTGACTGTCACAGCTATCACGCTCCGTGAGTGTGTCTGACTGTCACAGCTACCACCGCTCCGTGAGTGTTTCTGACTGTCACAGCTACCACCGCTCCGTGAGTGTGTGTCTGACTGTCACAGCTACCACCGCTCCGTGAGTATGTGTCTGACTGTCACAGCTACCACCGCTCCGTAAGTGTGCGTCTGACTGTCACAGCTACCACCGCTCCGTGAGTGTGTGTCTGACTGTCACAGCTACCACCGCTCCGTGAGTGTGTGTCTGACTGTCACAGCTACCACCGCTCCGTGAGTGTGTGACTGACTCACAGCTACCACCGCTCCGTGAGTGTGTGTCTGACTGTCACAGCTACCACCGCTCCGTGAGTGTGTCTGACTGTCACAGCTACCACCGCTCCGTGAGTGTGTGACTGACTCACAGCTACCACCGCTCCGTGAGTGTGTGTCTGACTCTCAAAGCTACCACCGCTCCGTGAGTGTGTGTCTGACTGTCACAGCTACCACCGCTCCGTGAGTGTGTGTCTGACTGTCACAGCTACCACCGCTCCGTGAGTGTGTGTCTGACTGTCACAGCTACCACCGCTCCGTGAGTGTGTGTCTGACTGTCACAGCTACCACCGCTCCGTGAGTGTGTGTCTGACTGTCACAGCTACCACCGCTCCGTGAGTGTGTGTCTGTCACAGCTACCACCGCTCCGTGAGTGTGTGTCTGACTGTCACAGCTATCACCGCTCCGTGAGTGTGTGTCTGACTGTCACAGCTACCACCGCTCCGTGAGTGTGTGTCTGACTGTCACAGCTACCACCGCTCCGTGAGTGTGTGTCTGACTGTCACAGCTACCACCGCTCCGTGAGTGTGTGTCTGACTGTCACAGCTACCACCGCTCCGTGAGTGTGTGTCTGACTGTCACAGCTACCACCGCTCCATCAGTGTGTGTCTGACTGTCACAGCTACCACCGCTCCATCAGTGTGTGTCTGACTGTCACAGCTACCACCGCTCCGTGAGTGTGTGTCTGACTGTCACAGCTACCCCCGCTCCATCAGTGTGTGTCTGACTATCACAGCTACCACCGACCCACGATTCTTCACGTCTTATTAATTTATGATTATCTAATTGGTTATTCGTTGTCAGACCGTTCGGATCGTAGACGACGTTAGTCTTGCGGAGTGTGTTGTACACATTGAGGTTCGGTTGCCTCTAGGCCTGACGCTGCGCATCGATGAGATAACGCTACAAGTAGCAGTAGTGAGAGAGAACTACCGGCATCGCTCGTGATATAGTCTAGACAAACTAGACAAAGGACGCTAGAAACAAACTGCAGATGGTGTCTAGATCGCACCTGCGCGTGATAATGACCCAACACCAATAGTGTCAGTCGACCCGAAAACTGCAGACGATGGGGGCGGAGTTTAAATTTTAGAAGCCCGCCCTCTAATTGGTGTCTCTCACTATACTGTTAATTAAATCAGTACAGATTGCGAGGGTACTGATATCTCAGTATGTGTAAAATCCACTGGTGACGTCACTAGATTGTTCTCTCACTATATCAGTTCTCTCACTATATCAGTTCTCTCACTATATCATTTTTCTCTAATGTAGTGTGTAAGTTTCATAGGGACGTGGATTTTACATAAGTTAACGTCCTCGGAAAACGACATTACCGGGTAACAGTGGTAGTATTAACAATTAACAATGTCATTATTTATTATCCGGTAACGTCTTGTTCCTTGGACATTAACTGACACATATATATGCCCAGCTGGTCGCCCTTCCATGTTACGGCTGGCGAAAGCGACCATTGGTGTGCGGACTGGGCGTGAGCCACGCGTGAGCTATTCGGGAAACAATGGTGTGAGTCTGCCTGGAAGAGCGACGGCTTATAATGGAGAGATCTTAATACGATAACAAAGAGAGATCATTTCGATAAGCATTCACGGTTCCTATCATTTTCACGGCCATGGGGCCTGCTCCTTAACAACATTCACAGGCCGAATCGTAGTTCCGTTCAGTGCACAATGTTGAGTATACATTTAATTAAACAATCTTGCGTGTATTTGACGAGACGCTAGTCTCTGGTAAGATCCCTCGCTGCCACTATAACACTAACCAATGTCAAAACAACGCTTGCTATGACTTTTTTTAGCCGTTTTTGCTTGTTATCATTATTGTTCAAATGGTAGCCCATGGCTCTTGGCGTCCTGCTGCAGTGTGCCGTGACGTTCTGTCTGTTCATCTGGCTCATTGGTGTGCTCTTAAACAGTAGTTTATATTCGTGTCTGCAGACTGAACTCTGCAGAGCTTCCAATATCCGCGGTGGTATCTGTAGTTAGTAGTGGCCCTTTTATACGAAGGAACGAAAAAGCTTTACTTTAGTCGTTATGTCTGCATTAAATAGGCGGCGTGCGCAGAGCGACGGACAGACAGACAGACAGACAGACAGGGATGAAGAGTTACCTTTAATTAATTAATTTATTAAGCGGTGCCCTCATGGGTTGATCGTGTTGACCCATAGAGTTACAACGGCCTATCTCTTCACAGACCTGGGGGCCTCCCTGGTGTAGTGGTTAGCGCACTAGACCGAAGATCAATAGGTCCTGGGTTCGAATCCGGGCTCGGGCACCTAATCTGGGGCATGTTTCATTCCTTCATCCTTCATCGTCTCGGGAGGTTCCTTGGCCCAATTTAGCCTGTATGTGCACAAAAGTGGCCTAAAACACCAACATTCCATTCCTTCACAGATCTCCTGCCCAGCAACCCCCCCCCCCCCCCCCCCCGATACAAACAAAGAGGTTTACCTCTCATTACTTTCCCCCCACGCCCTCCCCCCCCTCCCCCTCTCCTCCCCCATTCCCCTCACCCCCCGCCCCCGCCTCCTTCCCAGGTAGGAGGATAGCTAAGGCTACTCACGCCATCACGATTTCTCGTTGCCTCAAACCTTTTTGCATTCATCCCACCGACCAGAAACTTGTGGGATAACAGTTTAATTGTTTGTTATGTACATATATATCTAGTGTAGCGTTTTAGTTGCTTAATTAATTAATTAATTAATTAATTAATGGATACTCTAGATGACGCGTCCTGTTACATAATGAATCCATTTCGACGCCATGCATTGTGGGGAAGTCACTAGCTATCCTCAGTCACGGTTAAGTGTTTGTCTGTTTAATGAACTCCACAAATTGTGATGTCTTAATTAATTGTTGCCACTGACAACTGTTTGTACCCGTGGTTTCACCGCGCTTGTAGGTGTCTTGTCTGGTGTACCTCGTGGTGATATCTATAGATGGACGTCTTACACCAGTTATTGCCTGTTGCGACCCTCTCCTGGGAGGGCGGGAGGGGGGAGGAGAGGGAGGGGGGGGGGCGATTTCGTTACGACCTCGCTCTAGTCCTGCTGCTTTTGTCCCTTCTTTCGTCGTCACAGAGTCAGTCACCTGCAAACCGCGGAATTGTTAGTAGGAATTAAATAGTCGTCCAGTTGAATGTGTCGTGCGTAAATTCTAGTAACTGATCGCGTAGAAGTTGTTTTGTTATTTATTATTATTATTACTACTACTACTACTACTACTACTACTACTACTTACTACTACTACTACTATAGTACGGAGGCAACTCCGTACGTTGATGTGACTTGGGTCAGCTGGCCGGTCGCTACTGCGGGGCCGCTGGTGCAGTCTGGATGTAGAAAGGATGTTAATGTTTAGCTGTGGGCGGCTGAGGGAGCTCGCTATGTGGCGAGTGTCCCTGGCCACCCGGCCACTCTTAGATCGAGGAGCCATGCCTGGTCACTAATCAGAGCCTACACGAGCATGGAATACATACATGTACATTTTGAGCTTTATTTCAAGCTTTCTCTCGCCCGTGACATTACTATTTATAAACAAATTAGATATTATAAAATATATATATATATATATGTATTATATAAATATTTCTCTCTCTCTCACTATATATATATATATATATATATATATATATATATATCAAGATGTATAGGTATTGATGATAGTTGTAATGAACATGTTACGACCTAGGTCTTTCTCATGCGGTACGACACACCGGACTCCTTGTGTATAGCCTGAAGGAGTCGACTGACTTGTACATACAATTATTCACAGACTAGTCAATTTCACATATTATCGTTCTTGCGAGTCATCATTGATTGCTTGATGCAGCCATTTGGTGTCGTCTACGTAGCGTGGATAGGAGGAGTCCGTTCTCTGTGAACACAGACGGGACTGTTCTTTACAACCTGTGGCATTTACTGTATCTGTTTGCTTCTTTTGTATGTAGTGAGTCTGCATGTTATAGTGCGTGTCTATGTCAGTCAGTCAGTCGGCCAATCAACACGTGTATCTCCTTCCACGGCGAATAACCTTGGGTGGAGTATAGGCAACTCCCAAGGTCAGACCTCTTTTATCTTTTTCTATTCGTTTCCTTTCTTTCCTAGATAATTAATTAATGACGCCGGAAGTGTCTATGGTTAATGTCGTCACTTCCGGTTCTTTGCGGTGCCGCGGCCTGTCCGAGGAACCTCAAAGTTTTGTTTTCACATTTTCTGTTCTGTTTTGACAAAAAGGTGCTTTAAAGGCCACGTCGTGTGAGTTATACACCACGGTCGGTAGCTAAAGGTGTCAAGAGTGGAGTCAAATCGGCATATGATAAAACACATAAAGGTTCTGTTTGCCAACTATTTGCTCGGTTCAAATGAAGCGCCAAGACCCTAATGTGTGGGTCGATCTGTAGCGCTATGTACGGTTGTAATGTTCTCCCAACAGACAATCAGCCCCCTTTATAATATGAGCGGAATGGGGGGGGGGGATTAGCAGAGATTCTCATTTCGGTGTCAAATTCCGTAGAAACCACGTGTATCTGGCTACGCATGGATAACGTTGGAAAACTCGGCCAGTAGAGAGCAGCGTTGTGGTATACGGAATTCGGCAGTGAAATGAAAAAAAAATGATACCCTCCCCAGTCTGACACCGGGGTGCATAGAAACACACCCATTAATCCCACCAATTTTCCGATTGGTGGGATTCCATATAGTGCAATATCTTAAGACAAATGTTAATATATATAGGTCTACCTTTAGTTTGAACCTGTATCATCAGTAAGGAGTTCAGTTTCCAAACTACCCTTACCAGCCTGAGGATTGTTCGAGCAATGCAGCTGTTATTACTGTAACTATAGCGAGTTTGTCGCTCATGCGCACTGCTGTTTTATGTGTAATCATGTGTTCGCCACCTGAAGCAACCTCTGTGAGTAGTCAAAATAACACCAGCCGCTCGTTTCCTCGCTCGCTCGCTCGCTATACTGACTTCACTTTTTTGGTGTCCGTTACTTTTTTGAAATTTGTCAATCTCGTACGTTCTCGCGTCACGTGGGCCAACGACGGGACGAGGTTGTAGGTCGCTCGCGGACGCCTGTTTGTACAATAGGATGCGTACATTCCATGTTCTCGTTATTATATCTCTCCGTCTCTCTCTCTCTCTCTCTATCGATCTATCTATCCTTCGATCGATCGCTCGCTGTGTGAACCTTCCCCTCTGATATCACTACGAGCGCCCTCTCTTGTGAGACTTGAGAAACCTTGTTGGCTATGCAAGCGCCCCCGTGCGGGGAGAGGGGAAGGATTTACCAGGCGAACACAAACATACGTAGCATGCTAGTCCTGTAGCTGTCTTCTCCAACAATACGAACAAGTACTATATTCGCTTATTCACTGTACAGAATTGTTCATTCATTGAGAACACAATATTTGAACGTCTTACTGGTATCTTGAGCAATGAGAGAATAAAACACTTGTACAACCTAAGGAGGACACTTCTGTTTTTGTTCATATTCTTGATGAAAACGGTCTTACGATTTCTGGGCTTGTTCGATTTACAGGAAACCGACGGGAAATTTTTGAAACTGGTTTCAACGGTTTCCCCTGCTAAAGGCGAAGGCATCGTTTCATTTGTTTACAGTTGCAGCGTGTATTTAAGCAATGGCCATATGCTTATGGAGTTGTGCCAGCATAAATATGCCGTCTGTTTCATTTTCTACCCGCGAATGAACGGTCCGTTCATAAATTAGTCCCATACGTTTGTCCAATAGTTTCTATTCATTACATTTATGATTAATTAACTAGGATGTCACTCTCTGCCTTCGACTCACTCCGCTAGGGCTCCATTATATCTCTGTTGTCGCCTACGTCCTCAATGGATTTTCACACTCGCTCGCCAGAGCGGCGCTGCACAAATCGATAGGAAAAATGCGTCGCGCATTTCTACAAATTGGGACCCAGCCTAAGCCTAATAACGCATGAAATCAGGTGATGAAAAGAAAGAGTTCTGTCACCACTATAACTTTTTACAAAGAGTACAAGATGTTTTTTTGCGGTTTTAAATACACAAAGCTCGTTATTTTTATGTTTTATTCTTGAAAACTACAATGTTGCAAGAAATTACAGCTAATTTGACCGTTTTTCAAGAATCTTGAAATTTGCCCGAGGCCGACAGCAGCGGTAAAAGCTAGCTTGCGTAGCGCCACCGTGCGGGGAGCTGGCTAGGATGTATTTGTTGATCGAACTGACAGTTCCGCGGAACCGAGTCCGTGAAACAAGCTCTCTGGGTAGTTCAACGGTTTCGATTAGTATTTTAAAGAACAAGTACGAGGAATAGGATAGAGACCAAAAAGTAGAGAAACAGGGTCACTGGATAGCTTGACCACTACATGTATACATGTACAATGACAAAACTGGAAAAAAATTGGACACCTGAAGGCTAAATTGGGCAAAGAAATAGAGTTGAATGAAATCTGACCCATAGATTACTTCGCCAGTCGTAGTTCCAATTTTGCCACTGTGAGGCTCCACTGCATGTGTAGTGCATTCTGGGTAATATTTTGGTCTTTGCGAGATGTCAAGATGGCCTCATCGCCTGACAACGTATTTTGTAGACATTTAAACGTGAAATAGTGTCCTCTATGTAACGGAAAAGTTACGTAATCTCAATGTAAGTTAGATGTGCTCATTAATTTTATACATGCCTTGCCAATAACGTGGAAATATAGTCTTTAACGCGATAGAAAAAGTCGAGATAACACCAAAATATTTCCCATAATTCCTTGCGCCAGTCTCGATTTTTTTCAAGATGGCGTATAATTGCGAAGTCGTGTATGTCCTAGTGAGCTAGAATAGTTCCGATTAGTGGAGATCGTTTTTATTGTAAAGAATAAGCCATAAGAATATGGTATTTGCAAGTCAAGCAGCCTTAAATGACACCCTGGGTCAATCTCCCATGTTAACTGTCACAACGTGGTTCTCTTGGTGTCCCGACAACAATTATTCGCGCTATCCAAAAATAACTTTGTTCCGCACACACAAATGATCAACATTTAACCCTCGAAGGTCCAAGATAGAACGAAAGTAGGAAAGCCCAGAGCCTCATTGGGAACCTTTGGTTTTTATTAAGCCATTCACCAAGTCTGCACCAGTGACAACAAAGCACGCTACAAACTACTGAACGCTGTTCTCTTCACAAACTTCGCCAACACGTCGATCGAACGTTTGCCCTCTACCGCTAAGAAATGGAACTACTCAGTATTCCGCGTCACTATCCAGAAGATCGATTGCTTCAGCAAGTGTCCGGAAAGAGGCGAGTGATAAGAGTCGTAGTGAGTGAGCTTATGACGATAAATAAACGATTTTAGCGGTGTCTGAACTTTGAACTCACCCTGAACTTTGTATGATTACGGGCCCACATCACTGAATAATGACTTCGTAGCAACAAATTTGACCTACATGCAAAGGGAAAACAAAGCATCATGGTATGGAAGGAGGAGGGATGGTGGGTATTTTGGGCCAGCTTTGTGCACAGTAAAGCTAATTTGGGGGACGAAGACCCTGATGCGACGCGATACAAGGATGAAACCCTCTCACACACGGGGGAAATGAACCCGCAACCTGCTGGCATTTATAGCTCTAGACGCGAAAGCAGTCTGAGCTGCAGATTAGCAGGTCATAGGATCAGCAAACCTGGCATAAGTGTCCGAGGCGTGTTTTCCAGGACCGCAGTTCATAGTCTCAGGAGGCCCGATTTAGCATGTGCACAATAATAGCCTAAAACTCAAAAAAATATCAATGCTTATTTTGGTCTTTTAGTTTTCAGCGGAGTCATTCGCAACAGTGAAGGTAAACCCCCAAGAAGTGCTTCGTCATGTAACGCAAATTTGTCCCCAGGCCGTGTCAATCGAACGCTATATATTAGAACTCCTCGTTTTAAATTGAGGATTCAGTTTTTTGTACATGGCAAACCGCAAATTATCGGGTAGCCTTTCCACTCCACATGTAAATGAGATCTAACGGGCGCACGGTACTAATTGTAGAGAAATGCCTGCAGCTTACGATAGATCTGCACAATATACGACAACAACAAAATCTAATGGGTGAGGGAGAAAGAGTAGTCGTTTCAATACGGTCTAAGTGACATCACACACAGCGCGCGATCACCTCCAGCGAATCCGGTTTTGGGTACATGACACTTCACCGCCCCATATACAACACATGGGGAGCTCCTTGTAATGGCGTGAAACCCACAGAAAACCAACGTCTCGATTCAAAACGAGTATAAGTTAGAAGGTACACCCCCACACATTTACTCCATATGGTTTTCAAATCTAACAGTGCATTCGTATCCAAAACACCACTGAGTCTAGTTTGAGGCCCATAGTAAAGTATAGGGACCCGCTGACGCGTTGTACCCAGAATGGTTGTTTCTAGAGGTGAGCGCGCGCTGTCTGTGACGTCACTTACAGACCCTTGTATCACAAAACCTGGATTACTTTTCGCGTTGCTGAATTATGAATAGCTAGGGGCACTAAATAATTGATGTGGTGTCGATCCAGGGAAAGGAAACTACTGCAACCAGGATATGAAAAACACATCAAATCATCTACCGAGTACATCGGACACAGCACAGATATGTAATAGAGAAAGAACAACGCTCGTTAGATATATAGATCTAAACGTAGTCATTTAAAAGGTTTCGGTAATTAGACCAAAACGAAATTACCGAAAACCACTTTTTCGGAGCATTTTTCAGACATGATTCAGTTGACACAAAACGTCGTACACACGCACATGGGTGAACACAGCCCGGTGGCGAAATACTAGTCTAGTATATTCACACAATCTACCGTTGATTAATAATGCCAGTGGTAATACCAGATAGCTTACATCCACGTGTAAATGTATCTCATCTACAAGTATTGTTCTAGTCTCGTCCGGGTACGCTATCTGTTACAGAACGGTAACAATTGTACATGTATGTATTATACGATCGCTTAGCATAAGGACAAACAGTGAAATTACTTGGATGGGGTGGGGGAAGGGGAGGGGGTAGTACATTATTATATACAAGACGAATCTAGCGCGCACTACGACGTGATAGCAGTACACGGATATAGCACTCATTACGACTTGTAATCTCACTAAAAACGATATAAACCTGGTCAAACGAACAGCAGTATGCCGCTAAAATCACCCCCCCACCTCCCCAACCGCACTCTCCCTCCCTTACATTCCTTCTGTATATATACGATCAGCGTACACACGTGGTTATTTAGCTGAGTGCCTTCAATTAGAACATCGCAATGCACGATCCTAGATTTCACCTGGCGACACGTTTGACAATGCTAGTAGCCACGCCGGCAGACAGGTATCAACCATTCCATTCCCCAGAGACGCCCCCCACCCGAGAAACTGAGATCTTATTAACACATCGCAGGTTGCATTTCAAATATCGCAACACACAAATTATCTCCCCGTATGATATCAGCTCAACACAGATTTGTCATCGGCGAACCTGCCGGGCGATAATTGATGTATAATGATTGTAAACAGAGGTAGAAACAATCGCACACATTGTAGCTACTTAACCGACAACTGCTATACGATACATCATCCAAACAAATCAGGTAGATACAGCGACCCAGTGGGAAGCTAATATGGTCTTCGGTTAAAGTAGCGAGCGCATTGTCTGGAAGAATTCATCGGGAAAAGATCTCGTCACCAACACATTATTTTTAATTTTTACAGGTGTACACCCCATGGAAGCAATTGGGCGATAAATCATACCTAAGGCGACATTTGTAAATGTTACAGATGCTCATCACTAAACTAAACTAATTCCAATTGTCTAGTCGGTGACACAAGTCCGCATACGTTCTGGAGAGTTTACAGGTGGTTACCACTAAACTGATGTTACCATAGCACTCCAACTGTCTCATCCGTAAAACAAGTCCGCGCACGTTTTGGCGAGTGTCTCAATATCCTAGTCTCTCGGCAAACCGGAAGTGCTCCAGAAGGCTGCTTCCGGTGAATGTTCCACACAAATCTCCGCCTCCGAAATGTCCGCCTTGACATCCTTACACTTTTCCGAGTGTAGCTTTGGCTTCCAGCGAAACGATTCTTTGAAGCGAATCAGAATCGCTCAGAGTTGCAA
The DNA here is from genome assembly GCA_964019135.1 of Arenicola marina. Taxonomy (NCBI): domain Eukaryota; kingdom Metazoa; phylum Annelida; class Polychaeta; family Arenicolidae; genus Arenicola; species Arenicola marina. The sequence continues at coordinate 28,304,142 of OZ025256.1, forward strand.
CCCCTTTTCGCGCGCCGTTGCCTAGTAACCGTGAGGCTGGTAGACGGCCGCCCGAACCATGTTAGGGGGCAGTCGCTGCCCGGGGGCCAGGATAAGGGACTGCGGGGGAGGAGGGAGCCCCCCGGCCACGTGGTGGCCCGGGTGACCCCCCAGGCCGAGCCCCTCGGGCCCTCGCTGCCGGGGCTGCTGCTGCTGCTGCTGCTGCTGCTGCTGGGTGTGGTGAAGGTGCGCGTGGGGGTGGGGGTGGGGGTGCGAGTGGGGGTGGCCGTGGAGGTGCGGGTGGGAGGGGGGCGCCATACCCGCCGGCAGCACAGACAACATCATGGGTTGCTGGGCCTGGGCGCGGTGTTGTTGCTGCTGCTGCTGCTGCTGCTGCAGGTGGCGGGGGGGCGGCGGGGGCGCCTGGGGTTGGGGGCCGTGGGGGTGGTGTGGGTGGTGGAGGGGCTGATGGTGTTGCTGGTGGTGGATGAGGTGGTGGGGCTGGGACAGGGACATGGGGGAGGTCCGCAGCAGGGTACGCGGCGAGAACCCGGCGCCGTACTGAAAGGAAAGACGAACATATCTCAAGCCATGTACATAACGAGACTTACAGCCGTGCACACTCATACATATATAGATATGTGGGCTAAAACTACAAGTTGACCGGCAGGATGGTGAGTACACCAACGTTCTTATCTCTCTTATCCTCTGCTTATATTAATTCGACTATTTTGCTTATATTACTTCGACTATTCTGCTACACATTTTTGTTGTCATAGTTACACTGGAAGCACATCCGGGTATCAATCAACAAGGCACGATGTTGATTTCCCCGATGCGGATGTCGATTTCACAGGCCATACATGTAGGACACGGTCAGTGCCTTATTTCACGTACATAGTTTATCCGGCTACGGGGCTTAGATGGCTGAAATCGCCCATCATTTACATGGTAACTTTAGCCGACTAAGTCCCGTAGTCGGCTAAACTCGGTTCGTGCACTCCACAAACAAATAGCTTACCTGTGACACGGACGTCTGACCCACGAACTGGACCGGGGTCGCCGACTTTCCCGACCCGAGGCCGGCCATCCCCCCCGGGCCACCCACGTGACCGGGCGCCGAGACCGGCGGACCAATCCGGAAGGCCGATATCTGACCCACGTGGTCCTCGCCTATGACGTCATCTTGGCGTTCGGCGCCGTGTCTTTGCTGGAGTCGGGCGGAGGGCGTCCAACCCTGGAGCCAAGAGAAATGTGGGTGTGCGTTTAGGCCAGTGTACAGCGGGGCCACATTGGGTCCAGAAACCTCGAAATTAAGTAATCTACTAGAATTTTTTAAATCTTATCACGTAAAAGAGAATAAATTAAAAGAATTTGACATCATTTCGAACAGCTCCTAATATAATAGAATAATCAGTCGGAAGCCAAGATCGCCAATACCCCTTATCTGTGTGCCTATATATAGTCTATGTACCCCATGTTACCATCTAGTGCTGTATCAGGCCAAGAAACCCACCGTCACAATGAAGTGGGGGATGGTTGGTTGGTTATTCAGGACGCTTTAACCACTTTTGGTCATATCGCGTCAATGGGAGAAGGAAAGGAGAGTGGAGCCATGTCCCCGGGGGTAACCCCCTACTCTTTACGAAGAAAGACATGGGATCTTTATCCTGCGACCACACAGACATGGCCACAGCGGGGCTCGAACCACCGACCCATGTCCCGTTAGGCTCTCAGGTGACCAAATCACTCAATGCGAGCGATCTAGCCCACAGAGCTGTCGCGCCGGCCCCTGAAGTGGGGGTTGAAGGACCCGACTGGCCCCAGACGCGGGTACCGGGGAGCGAACCCGAGAACACAAGCGACACCCCTTACCCTAGGCGAACAACGTGTAAAATGGCAGCGGAACCCTGCATCACGAGATTTTAACAGCATTAAACAGCTCCACGCACAGACGTATCATAGACTGTGCTGACCGTCAAGGGTTCACTTCCTTATTATTTTTGCGGAATTAATTATTATGCAATGCCACTATCTACAAATATTTAAATATGAAACGATATTAGTGACATATTACGTCTTACATATTTTACGTCGTTTAGGTATTTTTTAAGTACGATTTTAATATATCTCTGTTGGCAAATATCTCCTAATCCGTGTATTACTGGGTATTATTAAATTATTATCATTAAATATTATTAAATTATTATCATTAAATATTATTACATTATTATTAAATTATTATTATTAAATTAATATTATTAAATGTATCCATGCATGTAACGCACGATTTGTCCACTATTTGTTTATTTGTTCTCATATAAACATATCTAATGCATATTCATGAGGCACTCGGTGGCGCGCCGTACCTCGCTGTCGGCCTCCACGCTGGCGGGCGAGGCTCGAGACACATTCTTGGTGGCGGCTGGTGACGACACGGCTGTGACGTCACTGGCGGCGTCCTGGTCCTGGCCGGGGTTCTGGGACTGGGTGCAGTCCATCATGTGGTCGGCCCAGTGGGACTGCTGGCACGGGTAGTCGCAGTAACTGGTGTTCCAGCAGCAGTAGAAAATGGCTTCCTTGCCGCAGTTAGCACACTAGCGAGATAAAGCGGAGGGGGGGGGGGGGGGGGGGTACACAACTCATCAACCAATGATCAGTAATCACATCATTAATTAACTGTCAAGACGCCAAATGAAATGATATGTGCCTGTATCACACTTTCGGGTCACGGGCCCATGGAACACATACCAACATTTACATAACATGGTTGCGCGCTATTTACAATAAACTGTTTAACTTTCCTGCATGATAGCAGATTACATCTAGATAATTCAATAATACATTATACAAAATACAATATTCTTTGCGCGCGTAAGTGAAAAAAATTAAATGTTGGTGGTTTAAGTCGATTTTTTGCACATCGGCTAAACCCGGGGCAAAAAAAGCAGCTCTCTTATTTTAATTAAATTTCATAATCAAGTAAAAAATCTGTCAACAATTGTCCACAAACCCATTGTTTCTTCTTTGTCTCCTCGACAGCGTTCACTTTATCTTTTTCCAGATCGGCCTTGACCTTCTGAACGGTTTTCTCCTTCTCCACTTCGAGCGCCGCGCGCAGTTCCATCATACGCAACTCTGGAAGACCAACTCTTCTGTCAGACAGGGTGCAAGTTTGGTCACAAAAAAAAGAACAGGCTTCGACAGACAAGGTTTAAAGATTGTCAGATAAGTACAAGGTTCGTCAAATAGGGCACAGGTTTGATCAGACATCGTTTGGTCAGACAGCGTACAAGCTTGGTCAGGCAGGGCACAAGCTTGGTCAGACAAGGAACAGGTTTGGTCAGAAAGGATACAGGCTTGGTGAGACAGCGTACAAGCTTGGTCAGGCCGGGCCACAAGCTTGGTCAGGCCGGGCCACAAGCTTGGTCAGAAAGGGTGCAGGCTTTGTCGGACAGGGTACAAGCTTAGTGAGATGGGGTACAACCTTGGTCCGACATGGTTAAAAACCAGATCATTTGGCACCACATAACCCCCCCCCCCTCCCCATACCGTTGTTGTGAAGAATCTCGAGGATTTCCTGCCGGTGTCTCCACTCCATTCGGTTAATTTCCAGTTGCAAATGTTTGCGGAATGCCTGGAGAAAAAACAAATACGGCAAGTAACAAACATGTCCTGCTAAGACTGATCGCAGAATGGTCCAACAAGTTTAACGTTGTTTTTACACGAGTGTGTAATGTTTGTATCATATATCAGTGTGCCGCATGGATCACGTACTTCTCATGGCGACCCTTATGTAATAGCCAATCAGATACTCGCATTGAATGTAAACGAAACAGCCAATCAGAGGCTCTCTCCTCATCTGTCACCTAAATAGCCAATCAGATTATCTCCCTTGTTTCTAAGCAGCCAATCAGACGTCCCCCACCCCCCCGGCCCCTTTGGTATAAAACCAATCCGACATTTTTTTTAATGGTTCGCGAGTTAACATGGCAGTGTCTGACAGTCGGGATGCGTTGTCCACATCGACTGGTTGTACTCACACTGCCGGCCTCTTGAATTAACATGGCATACGGACAGTGTCCGCGGGGTTAGGGTGCGCTAGAGGCGGCCGTTGCCAAGGTTACCTCAGGGTTGTACTCACAATGCCAGTCCCTTGAATTAACATGGCATATAGATGGCACAGTGTATAGACAGAGTGCACAAGTGCACTAAAGGCAGCCGTTGCCAGGGTTACCTCAGGGTGGTACTCACACTGCCAGCCTCTTGTTTGAGCAGGTCTGAGCACACCTCCTCCATGGTCGCCTGCACTGTCCCCATGATCTAAACGGAGAAAAGAAAAATACACCCATGACCGAAAATTTATTATTTTCTAAGAGATCTCTTTTACGGACCCACAGAAGAATTGCTCAAGCCAGTTATTAGCTTTGAATTCGATTATTCTTCGCTGGAGACACGTTATTGCACTTTTCCATAGAACAACAGATGACCAATTATTAGATTACAATGTATTCTGTACGAGATATTGACCGAGAAAAACACCACAAAGTAAAGCGACAAAGTAAAGAGACAAAGCGAACTAAAGTTCAAACACCTAAATGACGTCACTCCATTCATGCTACACAAGACACGGAAGACGTCGTGGAGAAATGTTATTACTGTTGGCTGATGGGATCGTGACGTCACGCCATTCATACTTAACAAGACACGGAAGACCTCGTGGAGAAATGTTATTACTGTTGGCTGATGGGATCGTGACGTCACGCCATTCATACTTAACAAGACACGGAAGACCTCGTGGAGAAATGTTATTACTGTTGGCTGATGGGATCGTGACGTCACGCCATTCATACTTAAAAAGACACGGAAGACCTCGTGGAGAAATGTTATTACTGTTGGCTGATGGGATCGTGACGTCACGCCATTCATACTTAACAAGACACGGAAGACCTCGTGGAGAAATGTTATTACTGTTGGCTGATGGGATCGTGACGTCACGCCATTCATACTTAAAAAGACACGGAAGACCTCGTGGAGAAATGTTATTACTGTTGGCTGATGGGATCGTGACGTCACGCCATTCATACTTAACAAGACACGGAAGACCTCGTGGAGAAATGTTATTACTGTTGGCTGATGGGATCGTGACGTCACGCCATTCATACTTAACAAGACACGGAAGACCTCGTGGAGAAATGTTATTACTGTTGGCTGATGGGATCGTGACGTCACGCCATTCATACTTAACAAGACACGGAAGACCTCGTGGAGAAATGTTATTACTGTTGGCTGATGGGATCGTGACGTCACGCCATTCATACTTAACAAGACACGGAAGACGTCGTGAAGAAATGTTATTACTGTTGGCTAATGGGATCGTGACGTCACGCCATTCACTTAACAAGACATGGAAGACCTCGTGGAGAAATGTTATTACTGTTGGCTGATGGGATCGTGACGTCACTCCATTCATACTTAACAAGACACGGAAGACCTCGTGGAGAAATGTTATTACTGTTGGCTGATGGGATCGTGACGTCACGCCATTCATACTTAACAAGACACGGAAGACCTCGTGGAGAAATGTTATTACTGTTGGCTGATGGGATCGTGACGTCACGCCATTCATACTTAAAAAGACACGGAAGACCTCGTGGAGAAATGTTAATACTGTTGGCTGATGGGATCGTGACGTCACGCCATTCATACTTAACAAGACATGGAAGACCTCGTGGAGAAATGTTATTACTGTTGGCTGATGGGATCGTGACGTCACTCCATTCATACTTAACAAGACACGGAAGACGTCGTGGAGAAATGTTATTACTGTTGGCTGATGGGATCGTGACGTCACGCCATTCATACTTAACAAGACACGGAAGACCTCGTGGAGAAATGTTATTACTGTTGGCTGATGGGATCGTGACGTCACGCCATTCACTTAACAAGACATGGAAGACCTCGTGGAGAAATGTTATTACTGTTGGCTGATGGGATCGTGACGTCACGCGATTCATACTTAAAAAGACACGGAAGACCTCGTGGAGAAATGTTAATACTGTTGGCTGATGGGATCGTGACGTCACGCCATTCATACTTAACAAGACATGGAAGACCTCGTGGAGAAATGTTATTACTGTTGGCTGATGGGATCGTGACGTCACTCCATTCATACTTAACAAGACACGGAAGACGTCGTGGAGAAATGTTATTACTGTTGGCTGATGGGATCGTGACGTCACTCCATTCATACTTAACAAGACACGGAAGACGTCGTGGAGAAATGTTAATACTGTTGGCTGATGGGATCGTGACGTCACGCCATTCACTTAACAAGACATGGAAGACCTCGTGGAGAAATGTTATTACTGTTGGCTGATGGGATCGTGACGTCACGCCATTCATACTTAACAAGACATGGAAGACCTCGTGGAGAAATGTTATTACTGTTGGCTGATGGGATCGTGACGTCACTCCATTCATACTTAACAAGACACGGAAGACGTCGTGGAGAAATGTTATTACTGTTGGCTGATGGGATCGTGACGTCACGCCATTCATACTTAACAAGACACGGAAGACCTCGTGGAGAAATGTTATTACTGTTGGCTGATGGGATCGTGACGTCACGCCATTCATACTTAACAAGACATGGAAGACCTCGTGGAGAAATGTTATTACTGTTAGCTGATGGGATCGTGAATATGATGATTGATATTATTCACGAGCTGTGAATTAGTAACGTAATGTTAAATCAGAAAATACCCTTAAAAACAGTCGATTCCTGAACTGATATACATTCGACTGTCGCCTTTGGACATTCTTGGAAGGTAAACGCACGAGAAAGTGTTGATTCGTTGTTCAGAATACAACAATTCCCGAGTGTTTTCTCGTAATTTTCAAAACATACCACGGTCTATGAAACAGTCATTATTAAGAAAAACACCAATGGAGTTATTCAATCCCTAGTTCACTCATTAACTGTTGAATCGTGGGTAAGAATCAACAACTGTAACCAAAAAAAAGCGCATGGAACCAAAAACAGCGCGTGTAACCGAAGCAAACGCTTGTAGCTTGTAACCAAAAAAGCGCCTGTAACCAAAAAAAAAAGCGCTTGTAATCCAAAAAAGAATGACGTAATCAGAAGATTCGATGGGCCTGAATGCCCCGTCTCACTGACCCTCTGGGTGTAGCGGCCGAAGTCGAAGCCCCGCAGACAGATGTTGGGTTGTGGGTCGCGCGACACCTCGCCCGGGTTCTTGTTCAGCTCGCCAGGGGGCAGTACCACCTCCATCGCCCGGGCTCCAATCGCCGTCAGCGCCACCTCGTGGCCGCCCGGCTCGTCGCCCTTGGTTACGGAGCCGCCGGGGCCGTGGCTCGTCGGGGTGTCAGGTTTGGGAGGTTGGCCGTCAGGTTTGGGTGCTTGGCTGTCAGGTTTGGGTGCTTGGCTGTCAGGTTTGGGTGCTTGGCTGCCAAGTTTGCTGATTTGGCTGTCAGGTTTGGTGACTTGGCTGTCAGATTTGGCGACTTGGCTATCAGATTTGGCAAATTGACTGTCAGGTTTACTATCGTCACGACTGGACGACTGGCTGTCAGCTTCCGCCAGTTCTGTGTCACGTTTTGGAGGTTGAATGTTGACCTTGGCAGAGTGGCTCTCGGCATTGGTTTGGCTGTCAGTCAGAGCGCCCTGGCTGTCAGACTTATCGCCCTGGCTGTCAGACATAGCGCCCTGCTTGTCAATCATAGCGCCCTGGCTGTCAGACTTAGCGCCCTGACTGTCAGACTTAGCGCCCTGCTTGTCACTCTTAGCGCCCTGGCTGTCAGATTTAGCGCCCTCATCGTCTACCTTAGCTTCTTGACCATCAGAGCTGGCGCCTTGGTTGTCCGTTTCAACGCCTGGTCTGCTAACGCTTTGACTTTCAGGCGCCGTACCCAGCGCTTGGCTATCAATTTGATCGGCGGGCTTGGCTGACTTAGCAATCGGGCTATCTCCTGCCGTCACCCCTGGCAACCGAGGGGCTACACCGGCGGGCAGGGTGACCGTCGATTCGGCCACGCGGCCGCGGTCCCCACCCACACCCGCCGCCGCCGCCGCCGCCACCACCCCCTGAGGCACACCCTCTCTGCTGGCGACACGCTTCCCATCGCCTGGGCTCCCCGTGACGTCACGACGGGGCGGCGGTGACGTCACACCACCGAGAGACGCCAACATCCCGCCGGCGCCGCCAGGAGAGGCCTTACCCCCAGCCGCCGCCGCCACCCCCGGACCCCCCGCGGCCTGGATGACTTGGCATATCGACCTGATGACGTGCACACACGACCCGCTGTCGTCCGCCCCCGACGACGACGGGGTCACTGGGCCATTAGAGGTCGCGACCTTGAGGTCAGAGGTCACCGCCGGCCCGGCTGGGTGCGGGGACGCGTCGATCTCTGCCGCGGCTTGGCTTGGAGCCGAATCACAGTCGATCACGATCACATCGTCCGCCAAAAAAGTAGTCCCTTTACCACTGCGTAAGAAAAAAAAACGAAAAAGTGAGTAAAAAAAACTAAATATGATATTTGAAACATCGTCTTACGCAGGCGCCAAACAACCAATGATTAAATACAAAAAATAATGTACATGAAATCCAAGTATGGATATGACCTTTAAGGCAAGAACTCACATGTTATGCTAGACCATAGATGATTGGGAAAATGTCAGTTACAACATTTCCACAGCTTTTCACCACGGTTAGGACGTTAGGATACAGATAGTGAAACACCTGCCAGGATTATAAGGCTGTGATATGATATCATATACGGCCGGGCGATAATACAAACATTTCACCTTGGTCTAACATTGACCTCTACATCAGGTCTCCTTCCTTTTATATAGCTTCAACAATAATGGGTTGAAACAATTGAATTTACTCGTTTTTACCTCAAAATCAATGAAAAAAAAAGAATATATATATATATTGAAAACCTGTCGCGTGGATGTCAAGTAAAGACTGTATCGTTATTATGCTACGACTGTCACCTAAATTTCGAGTACAGGGTGTCATTTCACTAAGATCTCGTAACTTGCTGCTAAAATTAAAAAATTGTATTGCCCCCTCCCACCCTGCGAAAGATAAATGGATTGTATTTATCATCAATATATGGAAAACACGTTTTTGAATAATATTGGCAGAAAATAAATTTCACGAAAATTCATGGTTAAATTACCATGAAAAGGAAACAGGTACGAGCTCCCTATCTCTTAGCGAAACCCTCCCTGATCACCCACATGTGGCCACCCACATATGACGTCACAACTCACCCGGATGGCTTGGCCGCGGGGGTTATCGGGAGAACGGCTGCCTTCGTACTCGTGGTCGACGTATCCGTTACCTTGGTAACAGTCACGGTCATCTTCGACGTCCCACTTGGCGTTGGCGAGGCCGTTGCCTTGGTGACCGGCGCTATGGGACATGTAGGCAAGTCCAAAATCGCCGACCTCGGAGCGGCGCTTGCGGCGCCCTTCTGTGACCTTCCCGGTGACGCCGCGACGAACGCTGCACGCGGAGACGCGTCCGCCCTTGGCGAAGAAGTCGTGGGCACACGAGAGGCGCTCGCGGGGCGAGATTTCGTTGCCATGGCAACACCCATCGTGACGTCATCGCTGGTGTCTAGGTCAATGACCAATGGCTCCGAGTCGTCGTCGGAATCTTCCACCGCTGCCAAGGGAACAGTGAAGCGACCTTCTCGGTCAATGACCTTTGCCCTTTTAACCTCTTCCGCTGGCCCTGGCAAGGTGCTAACCCGGTTGTCCTCCGCTAGGGGTCGCTTGCGGCTGGGCGGTGGCGGCGCTGGCTTGCTGTAACTGTGATGCTCGTCAGCTATCGCTGAATGCTCGACGGGACTGGGTCCTCGAGGTTCTCCCCGCGGCGGAGAAATGTCGTCTGCTGCAGATAGATTTAAATGTAGATCCGCGTTATGAAGCGTCTCAAACATGAACACAGCAGGAAACGTGATGTTTTTGTTCGTTGGTACGAAAATAAACTTAACGTAAAGTAAACGTAGACATGGCTAGTGGCAACAAATTTCCAATCGTCCAGAACCCTTGGAAAGTGACCTAGACATCGTCTTCCTTTGCATAAGACACAGCAGCAAAAGTGCTCCCAGAAGCGTTAAATGGATTATAGAATAAGTCGTCCTTTGCGGTAAATTAGATTTAATTATTAAAAACCAGTACGGGAGCCAAGGAAGATTGATTAATCTTCTTGAGCTTAACATGTCCTAACATTGTCCAATATTCGGGTAAGAAAGACGCTATAAAACAATGTTCTAGTCCAATAACTACTACTGCCATCCTGATTAAAGAAGGCTTCGTAAGTCCAATCAGAAAAGCATACTCACCTAAAATCTTTGTTTCGCCGGCGTCTGTTGTTTCGACGTTTGACTCTTCGGCCACGTTGCCAAGGGATCCCATGGTAACGTTATCGGAAATCTCAATGGTAACGTTATCGGAAATCTCAATGGTTACAGTCTCTTCCGTAGTTATGGCAACACTTCCCTTGACTATTTCCTCGAATACTTTTGTCGGGACAACACCCTCCGCGTCTCCGGCTGAGTTATCTCCCGTCTCTATTGTTTCGGTTTCTCGCGTTTGTTTATCCACAACGGTCTCCTCGACGACGCCATTCTCCGTCCTGACGTCATTTCCCGTCGCCGTGGTTACACCACTCGCGTGCGCGTCCGTTTCCGACGTGGCGCCCTCTGCCGGCGAGGTGGAGGACCCCGAGGAGACGCTGGTGGAGGAAGCCTCCGTGCTAGTGCTGTCGCCGCTACTGCTGCTGCTACTGCTGGAACTGCTCCGGCTTCTGACTCCACGGCCAACAGGGCAGTCATCGTCGGATTCCGACCTTTGACCTGACCCAGATAAGCAGACTACCGGGTGTGAGGCGCTGGTCTCCACCGTCTGTTCGTCGTCGAGGAGCTGAAATACGCAATTAAAAACCAAATTATTTCACAATCCACGCGAAATTCACACCAGATATCGGGCTGCTACGTGTCGCCTTGTGTTGAAATACAAAGTACATGTATTTAACTACTTTTCTTACCGCTAATCAGTTCATTACTATCAGGTTTGCTCGTCACTTACAAAGTAAAACCTTAGCTAATAAATTATTACCAACGTCTCATTTTTTGTAAATTATACCTGCAAACATAAATAAAGACTTCGGAATGAGCTGCCTGTCGATACCAGACAATTAAACCAGACTTGTATGCATTCAAACGCGCTATAACGCCTCAAAATCAGACAAGGCTGGCCAAACTCTATGCAATGGGTTCGCGCTCTGTTAATATAATTCATGCTCACCTAAGGATAAACCGTAGCTCGTTAACATCGCATTTATATGATATGCATATAATTGAGAACCCTTTGTGTTCATGTGGAGAAGCTCTGGAAGATGTAGTGCATTATTTTTTCTCTTGTAAACACTACAGTAACATTTGGGATACCCTCATGCGGAAAATAAGATTATCTGCTCCTGTGTCTATTGGAACTATTTTAAACGGAATGGCCCTGTGTGAGAGCATCACGCTAACTTACTTGTGCATACGGCTACTGATACCCTGGTTTAGACAACCTAATTGTTGTTCTACAATTTATATAATGAGAGTTCTTGACATTTTATATTCTTAACAATTGTGTGACTATGTACCTCAGCAAGAGGAATTTGTTATAGGCCTTGCCCGATTTCCAATTGCAAAATAAACATATGTTTAAACCAAATGAAGCCTCACGCAATCATACGCAGCATCACCGAATGAGTGTTTATTCCAGCTTAAATGGTGAACCGGGCCGAGGGAGCCCCTGGGACACTGAGGTGACGGGATTAACCAACCCCAGAGACAGGTGGGGGTGCGAACCCGCAGTCTGTGGGTCTGCAGTCGAGTTTGCTACCTCTAGACCACGGCGGCTGACCACTACACCAGTATACACACAGGGAAGGATATCAATCTACAGAGACTCACCTGTCGGGGAGTCGATGAATCTGTGTTTTAGGCAGATTACGTGCACACAGGACTAAACTGGGCCAAGGAATGATGAATGAGTGAGACATGCCCTAGACTACCTAGACTGCCCACGCCAGGATTCGAACCCAGGACCTTTTGACTTGCAGTCTAGTGCGCTAACCACTACACCAGGGAGGCCCCCAGGACCTTTTGACTTGCAGTCTAGTGCGATAACCACTACACCAGGGAGGCCCCCAGGACCTTTTGACTTACAGTCTAGTGCAAGAACCACTACACCAGCCCCCAGGATCTTTTCACTTGCAGTCTAGTGTGCTAACCACTACATCGGCCCTCAGGACCTTTTGACTTGCAGTCTAGTGCGCTAACCACTACACCAGAGAGGCCCCCAGGACCTTTTGACTTGCAGTCTAGTGCGCTAACCACTACACCAGGGAGGCCCTCAGGACCTTTTGACTTACAGTCTAGTGCGCTAACCACTACACCAGGGAGGCCCCCAGGACCTTTTGACTTGCAGTCTAGTGCGCTAACCCCTACACCAGCCCCCAGGCCCTTTTGACTTGCAGTCTAGTGCGCTAACCACTACACCAGAGAGGCCCCCAGGACCTTTTGACTTGCTGCCTAGTGCGCTAACCACTACACCAGGGAGGCCCCCAGGACCTTTTGACTTGCAGCCTAGTGCGCTAACCACTACACCAGGGAGGCCCCCAGGACCTTTTGACTTGCAGTCTAGTGCGCTAACCCCTACACCAGCCCCCAGGCCCTTTTGACTTGCGGTCTAGTGCGCTAACCACTACACCAGGGAGGCCCCCAGGACCTATTGATCTGCGGTCTAGTGCGCTAACCAATACACCAGGGAGGCCCCCAGGACCTATTGATCTGCGGTCTAGTGCACTAACCACTAGACCAGCGAGGCCCCCAGGACGTGATATTAACCTACAGACACTCACCTGTTGGGGGGTGATGCCCAATTTTTGCGTGCACGAGGCCACTAGACGCTGCAGCATGGGAGCCTTGCTGCTCTGACCCAGATACAGCGGCCCGACCACGGACACGGCACCCCCAGCGTCTGTGACGTCATCCGAGACCGTGACGTCAGCAGCTACGTCATCAGAGACCGTGACGTCAGCAGCTACGTCATCCGAGACCGTGACGTCAGCAGCTACGTCATCAGATACCGTGACGTCAGCAGCTACGTCATCCGAGACCGTGACGTCAGCAGCTACGTCACTCAAGTCCGGCCCAACGAGGAGCGCCGGCTCAGTGTCCATGGCAACGCATGCGACCGCCTCGCGTGACGTAGAGGGCCCCGGCGCCGGAGATCCGGGTTCTGATTGACGGGAGGTCAGGGTTGAAGGGCGCACTCTCGCGGTACCGGGATCTACAGCCGTTATTACGGTATCCGCAGTCCTGGTCATTGGAATGGCGGGTTCCGCCGTCAGTTTGTCATTATCGTTACCAGTGGGTAACGATAGAGGACTGGCACGAATCCCAGTCTGAGCGGCGCCCAGATCTTTAGCGTCAGCGCTAGTGTCGGTGGCGCCGCGATTGGCGTCACCACCAGTGGTGGCGGAGTCACTCTTGGCGTCAGCACTAGTGTCGGCGGCGTCACTCTTGGCGTCAGCACTAGTGTCGGCGGCGTCACTCTTGGCGTCAGCACCAGTGTCGGCGGCGTCACTCTTGGCGTCAGCACTAGTGTCGGCGGCGTCCTTCTTGACGTCACCATCAGCCCCAGGACCCTCAACGCCGCTACCCTTAACACCGTCGGTCTCGCTGACCTTGACCTCCGTGACATCACTCGGGACATCCCCGGACAGACTCGCGTCGCACGCGTTCAGTTGGTCGCTCAGAGTCCGCTCTATGCGAGCCAGGACATCCGGATCCGGTAGCTTGGGCCTGGGCGCGAGCAGTGGCGCCTCCTTGTGGAGATTGAGGGACTTGGACTCGGCCAGAGTGCTCTCGTCCAGGTAGAACACGCTGGCCACCTCCCCGGGCTCCTTGGGGGTCGGGGGGCGGAGGGGGACGTGGAGGGTGGGGGTGGGGGTGGCGGTGGTGGTGGTAGAGGTAGAGGTAGAGGAGGGGGCGGGGGTGGCGGTGGTGGTGGAGGTAGAGGAGGGGGCGGGGGTGGGGTCTAGGGAGGGGAAGGGGGTGGGGTGAGGCGCTCCTGCTACTGGAGCTATGGCGCCCCCCCATGCCGGGGTCACCCCGACTCTAGTAGAGGCTGTAGCCACTGTACCGCGGTCGGTCTTCACGCTATTGACTGACTTCTCATTATCATTGCTTGGTACCTGGATGGTGGTGTCCATGGTTACCAGGTTACCAGTATCCGCCTCCAGTATGGTCTCCACACTGTCTCGCGCGACGTTCATTACCGAACTCCCATCTGCATTCGCTACAGGCCGATCAGCGACATCGGAACCTTGAACCTTGACCTCTGTGACGGCGGGATTCGACCTCGCACTTTGACCTCTAGAGTCCCCGTCTTTACTGTTCAATGACGTCGAAGAGTCTCCGCTCGCCGCGCTCACAGAGCCCCCAGTTCCAGTACCCTGCAACCATAGTAAGGGAGCCCCGGTCGCCCGACTAGTGGGCGTGTCCCCCACGGCTCTCAGTATGACAGTGTCCACTATGCCACCCAGTTCGACACTTCTCGATGCTCGATCGATGCGGACGCCCATTGGGGACATGACGATTGTCGTCGCGTCCCTCTGGTTCACTTCCCCAGACGGTTCGACCGTTCTTACATCGCACGTGGCGGCGGCGTCCTCGACGGGCCGCATTCGATCGTCGCCTTGGTAACCGTCACCAGCGAGACCGGTCAACCTGTTTACTTCCGGCGATTGGTCGTCTGCCGTCGTGGTGCGACCACCGCCACCGGAACAAGGTTCTTTCACTTCCGGTTCCTCAGTTTTGTTGTTTTTCACCGCTGTGAAGCCCAGCGGATGACCGCCCAGCGTGACGTCATGCTTCACGTCCATCGCGGCGCCTTCCGGTTTGGCCGCCATCGCCGACGACGACGATACGCGGCACTCTCGGCCACCAGGCGTCGCTTCCGTCTTCACCTCTTCCTTGACCCACGAAGCGTGCCCCTCGCCGCCAGGGGCCTGGCGCCCGCCCAAGTCACGTGACCCGGGCGAGTCCGCCACCCCCAATGACCTTGACCTTCGCGTGGAGATGCCGGTGTACTTGAGCTTGACGGCGGAGGCCGTGCGGGTCATGATGGAGGTCGGCTTGTCGGCCGGCACGGCGGGGCTGCCGGGGGGCAGTGTCCGCCTCCCCCCGGGGCCCTCGCTGCCCCTCCGCCGCGGGGACAGCCCACCCGCGGGGCCGTAGCTCCCCCTCCGCCTGGGCGGCGGGGTCGCCAGGTCCCCCCCGCCCGCCGGCCGTTCCTCCTTCACCGGGGTGTGGGGGTGGAGGACGCCCGTTTTGAACCCGGTCTTGGGGTCGAAAGGGGTGCAGGGCGGAGCGTATTGGAAGCTCTTGAACCGAGATCTGCGGAACGGACAAGAATCAAAGCGAGCGTGAATCTTCCTCACCATTTCTTACCATGTGTTCTTCAATCTACGTCTAGAACAATACAACCACTGATCAATCCGAAAAAAAATAGCGCTCTCCCTAGCACGGTTCACGTGTAATATATTATTAAAATGACTGCACATATATGATGTCCCAAAGTTGTCTAAAGATCGGACCAAGGGACTAGAGGTACAACGAGATTCAAGGATGACGTCACCCCCAGGCGCGGGTGGGGTTTGAACCTGCGACCATTTGGCCCATGAACGACGGACCACACAGTACGACCACTGTCTGATATGTTACCGTATCTTCCTGATGTGGAGCTGGAGTTCATCCATCGACTTGTGGAAGCCGGTCGTTCCCTTGCGGATGGCGGTGGGGGGCTCCTTGGAGAGAAGGAACACTTGCCCAACCGGGACCCAGGCCCTGCAACAAACCACGTGGGGTCCTGCTTTACACAGCCTCTATCATATTTATTTACTGGAAAGTGTAGATATAAGTGATAATTGATAAGTATCAATCTATCTCGAGTTCATTTCTGTGAATTCGCCCCTTCCTGGAAAGAGTATAGATAAGTGATAATTTGAAAAGTATGTCTATCTCGGAGTTCAGGTGTTCATTTCCTTGAATTCATCTATTTCCTGAGAAGCGTATATTTAGGTTTATGTGATCATTTCTTGTGAGATAATGAAACAACATAAAATGCAAAAAAAAGTATCAATAGATGATACTATCCTAAATCATTGGTTCTGTTGGAGCACGATGCTGCTCTTATATCACAGAAAACTTTCAGCGATGTAATCTTTTTTGTCTCCAGAAATTCACTCAAATGATTGTATCTCACTGTATAAATCATATTGATCTTCACGGTAAAAGACACAAAAAACGGCTTTTACAAAATTCTGATGTTTAATTGGATATATAAAAAGACAACGCCTGTATTTTTTTAACGTTACAAACACGAGACAATGTGTACTGTGTCAATTTCTGCCATTAAATATGTGCGGAATCAGCTTAACATTGAAGCGAAATCATTCGCCAAGTGCTTCAAACGTGCAATACCAACCGCGGACTACGTATGACGTCACTCACCTGTCATGCTCACCATAAAACCTATGACGTCACTCACCTGTCATGCTCACCAAACAATGTATGACGTCACTCACCTGTCATGCTCACCAAAGAACGTATGACGTCACTCACCTGTCACGCTCACCAAAGAACGTATGACGTCACTCACCTGTCACGCTCACCAAAGAACGTATGACGTCACTCACCTGCCACGCTCACCAAAGAATGTATGACGTCACTCACCTGTCATGCTCACCAAAGAACGTATGACGTCACTCACCTGTCATGCTCACCAAAGAATGTATGACGTCACTCACCTGTCACGCTCACCAAAGAACGTATGACGTCACTCACCTGTCATGCTCACCAAAGAATGTATGACGTCACTCACCTGTCATGCTAACCAAAGAACGTATGACGTCACTCACCTGTCACGCTCACCAAAGAACGTATGACGTCACTCACCTGTCACGCTCACCAAAGAATGTATGACGTCACTCACCTGTCATGCTCACCAAAGAACGTATGACGTCACTCACCTGTCATGCTCACCAACGAACGTATGACGTCACTCACCTGTCATGCTCTACAACGTCATGTTCACCATAAAACGTATGACGTCACTCACCTGTCATGCTCACCATAAAACCTATGACGTCACTCACCTGTCATGTTCACCAAATAATGTATGACGTCACTCACCTGTCATGCTCACCAAAGAACCTGGCGTCCACCTGACCGTTGACCTCGCGTAGCACCTACAGAGGGGGGAGGATGGGGGGGGGGCAAAGGGTTAACGGATTAGCTGAATGGTGGCGGCATCCGATTTGGTGTTCTGATAGGTTTGCCAGAAGATGGCTCCCCGCGTCCCAGCACTCCTCAAAAGCATGGGATATCCCAAACCTAACGTGAAGCATTAACTAAAATCTTTCGCAGCCTGTATGCCAATCTTTATTTGAAGAAACCCTTTTGAATAATCACATAAACTGATTTTGGACTAGATGGCATGCAAGCCTGCTCACTGGTCAAATCGATTTATAGTATTATATATAAGGTATTCCCAAGCCCCCTCAATGCATTGCATTGTTACGTGTAATGTAATTGAGAAGCACATTTTAACGTCAAAGGTAATTGAGAAGCATATATTGACGTCAAAGGTAATTGAGAGAAGCACTTCATGACGTCAAAAGTAACAGACTTGAGGCGTCAAAGGTACTTGAAAAGCCCATTGTGACGTCACAGGTAGAGAAGTCCATTATGACGTCATATCTGCTTTAAAAAGAAGCCCATTATGACGTCATATCTGCTTTAAAAAGAAGCCCATTGGGACGTCACAGGTACTTGAGAAGACCATTGGGACGTCACAGGTACTTGAGAAGACCATTGGGACGTCAAAGGTACTTGAGAAGCCCATTGTGACGCCACAGGTACTTGAGAAGACCATTGGGACGTCACAGGTACTTGAGAAGACCATTGGGACGTCACAGGTCCTCAGGCACATGAGCTCAGTACTTACCTTGGCGGGCCAGAACGGGTAGCCTTTCATCTTAGCCCAGACCAGCGGATGGGGCATTCTCTGTGAGGGGGAACAACACCAGTGGAGCTGAGATATCTCATCTGTCTAAGTAAGCAGCTCTGCACGGCAAAGTTACTAGTGTACTCGACTAATCATATTTTTTATCTTTTGCTCATAATCACCCAAGACAACAAAGTAGCGTAAAAAATCTAGTATTCCATGTTTTTACGCGGAATTTCTTCTCATTAGCTGAATGTTCCATATGTAGTACACAAGAGAACTATCGCTCGCGTTGCATTTAATATTAAAATATAAAGATATAAGTATTCAAGCCACATGCGAGGGAAAATCAACTTATGATCATATTGCTTTAAAAAAATTTGTAACAACACATATCTGCTTCATAAGAAGAAGTACAGGCCAAGAGAGATAAAGAGACATGTGTTTTGTCTTACGCATGGTTCACAAAACCAATCCTCCTGTTCCTGAATGCACGAGTTTAGGTAGCAGTCCGGGCAGATTTCTATCTCTACCATCTGCAATACAGACAGATCCACGTAAGACATATCAATATTGGACATAATTAACAAGCTTTTTGGAAGGGGCTCTAACTGTTTATTAATGCTTTGCAAATACTGTTATTCTGTGATGTTTAAGAAGTAGTAAATCACTAATATTGTAGTAAGGTTATGTTAGAGGACGAATACCATTTTATATTGAGATGCCCACTGTATAACGAGTTAAGAACAAATATAAAGATGCGAAATACTTGGAGCATATCAATTTCGAAACCTTTCTGGCGCTAATGCAAACCACAGTAAAAGACGAACTACGAAATTTAACCGTATATATTCTAAAAGCAGAAGAGCTAAATTCCTTGTATATAAGCAGAGTTGCCAGCACTAAATGATGGTTGTATGTATGTTTTCTTTTTGTAATCTAGGCCTGTAGGCCTTATATACAAATAAATTATTATATTATAAAAAAAAACGGATTTTCCCCCAAAAAGGGCAGACGCGATAGCTCTGTGGGCTAGAGCGCTCACATTGAGTGCTCTGGCCACCTGAGAGCCTAACGGCACGTGGATCGGTGGTTCGAGCCCTGCTGTGGCCATGTCTGTGTGGTCGCAGGATAAAGATCCTAGGTCTTTCTTCGTAAAGAGTAGGGGGTTAACCCCCGGAGACATGGCTCCAATTTCCCTCCCTTCTCCCATTGACGCGATATGAATAAAAGTGGTTAAAGCGTCCTGAATAACCAGCCAACCAACCCCCAAAAAGAATACATTATTGACAGTACAGTTTTGACACCTGAGAAAGCCCACACATTGTCGAACAAAGTGATCAAATGTAAACGATTATAAAAGGTCAACTATATATAACTCCAGGGGACGATTACGAGTATGATAACAGCTCATACTGCACCCTATGTTAGTTTCACAAGACGTCAGGCTTAGCAGCGACTGCCAATACCGTAACTATCGATTTGCAAACGCTTACCTCGTGTTTGCAGATTTTGAGGATTCCTTTGGCAAGTGTTGAGAATTTATGTTGAACTGAAAGTAAAAGTGGTACATTTACCGCCAAAGAAAGCCTACAAGTAGAATCTCGTTCATGAATACACCGTTTCACACTCCTCGCACTAAGCCCCGCCCACGCAGGAGCACTTTTCGTACTTCGTGAGTATAAAAATTGACAATCATGGTAGGTACAAGTGAAAAGTACTCACGTCTGAAACTGACAAAGAAGTGACATGCCGCTTTGTTTGTCGGACATAACAAAGACCTTTTTTCGCCACATGATTGGATAAAACCAACAGTGACGTCGATGATTGATTGACAGCCTGGATCGGTGTCTAATCTCAGATTGTTTAACACGCCACACAATGTAAACGGTCAATTAATTCAAAATTAATATAAAAAATGTCTTTATGAAAATTACGTAAAATAAAGAAATCATTATCATTGTCGCTAACACAGAGATGAATTAAGTCTTCAAGATCCTCCCCGATAACTCAAGTTAATGAAAAATAACGTTTATTTCATATCTTTCAGGCCATGGGCCCATGGTATTAGTTCAGTGCAAAGCGCTCACTCACCTCCGTTGAAGACGATACAGTTGTGGAGGATCCACTTGCAGTCGCTGACGAAGGCCTCCGTGCTCCCGTAGATCTTCTTCCGGATGTTCTACAAACACAGACACACACACACCGTCAGCGTCTCACCAGAACGAGGCAGGCGTCTCACCAGAACGAGGCAGGCGTCTCACCAGAACGAGGCAGGCAGGGCCACGTGGTCAGCTACCCTATCTTCACAGAATGACAAAATCCTTCACATGTTCTAAATGAAAATGTTGGGTGTTTTAAGAAGCAAGTTTTGTGAACACGAAGACTAAACTGAGTCAAGAAATCTTCCGTCCTACTTATTAAACCAACCAAGCAACCATTTCTCTTATAATAATTGTGCTACAAGGGTTACAGTCGTCGTAGACATGCTGGGGCCTACCTTCTCCATCGTGCTGAGATCCATGGGGTGGGACACATAGTCCGTGTAGTGCTCCACAGATGTCGCGTCGACGGGCTTGTGGAACGGCTCGCTCTGCCAACACGGAAGCGGAAATGCAGATATATCCAGTAAGTCGCGGAACCTTGGTATCACTCACATCTCATCACACAACGCACACACACCGCTGTTCTCACCCAGGGAACCTGTGATGGATTCCACGAACACAGTTTTGGACGACTACGGGGCTTAGTCGACTACAGTTACCATGTAAATGATGGGTGATTATAGGCGACCGTAGCCGGCTAGACGATGTACGAGAAATAGACCACCGTTTCTATGGCCTTAAAACCAGGGCCGGCATTCATCAACCGTTAGCTAAACCTACGCTAAGTAGAACACTTGGAACTGGTTTTCCCACCAACGAACACACAGAGGACATTCATCAAAGGCATTTGCTGAATGACGAATATGCCATCTCTAAATATCTGTTTTGGATTATGGATTCTACATCCAGGAGCTGGTAAGGCTGCGACGAACATTCACTTTTCGTTCGTAGCTTACGCCATTGTTGTCAATAGCGGCCCTGGTTTGTAAGGCTGCAGCCATAGAACTAATGAGAAAAGTTAGTCTAACGGTATCTTACAAGGGCTTGCCATACTTTTCTCTGTGATAGAGCAAATACTTTATACGATGGTAGATGGTTGTATATTTAGGACGCTTTAACCACTTTTGGTCATATCGCGTCAAGGGGAGAAGGAGGGGAGAGTGGAGCCATGTCCCCGGAGTAACTCCATACTCTTTGCGAAGAAAGACATGGGACCTTTATCTTGCGACCACACAGACATGGCCACAGCAGGGCTCGAACCACCGACCCAAGTGCCGTTTGGCTCTCAGGTGGCCAGAGCACTCAAGGCGAGCGTTCTAGCGTCCACTGAGCTACCGGGCCGGCCCCAGGCGATGGTAGATCTCGATGGGGAAGGAACCTTACCTCGCAGTGTTTCATTCTGTCCAAGGCGTATCGCAGAAGCGTTGACAGCTGTTCCATAGATAGCATGGACATCGCCCGGGTGCGAGTCTCAATGCACTCAGCCCTCAGCACCCGCTACAAGAAGAAACCACAGAAAATAGCGAGTATTTCAGGCCACTTTTTTGTGTACACAAAAACTAAACTTGGCCAAGGAACCTCTCGGGATATAAAACTGGTGTTGGATCCCGATGCTAAGATTCGAACCCACGACCTGTTGATCTGCAGCAGAGCCTGCTTACCAACTGAACCTGGGAGGTTCAACCTCCATAACGCGATAAAGCATGGGTCATTTAAAGATATTTATACCAAAACTTCTCGGCCAATTGCAATGTATTCTGAATTGTAGGCTTCAATAAAAGATTAACATTTGCAGTTAACAAAATTATAGCATTTTCTTCAAAAGCAACGGTAAATATGGCCAAGAAATTCTGCTTGATAATTCATTGCAAGTTAGAAGACATGTGTGCTACGTCAGAGATTTGTGTGTACATTGCTGGTGTATTAAATTGGAGTTCTAGAAGTGTCAAGCAGGCTCTAGGCAATGCATCTTAGTGACAATAATATAATTCGAATAATAAGAATAAGATAATTCTTGCAATAATCAGGCCATAAAATGTTAGCTGCAGGCATGAAGTGCAGGCAGGTAAAAGTTGTTGGAATAGATCGATGTTTCTCATCATCATGGCCGCGAATTGTGCGAGAAAGAGAACACAACAAATGTATTAAATAATTTATACAACTGACAATTTACATAATCTACATATTGGCGTAGTTGCCACACCGTCTCTACCAGCAGCGGCACTGACCTCACACTCGGTGCAGACCCAGTCCTTGGCCGCCTCCTGGACAGAGAGACACTTGAGGTGGTAGGTCCGCGGACACACATCGCAGGACACAACGCCAGGACCGTCCCGATGGCACAGCCAACAGAAGGCATCCTTCTCCACCACCTGAACAACAGACATAGTGAAAATACGTCGCGCTGAAAGTCTCTGGTTTAGCATTGTCATTATGTAATTATTTCTACATTGAAAGCGTGAAGATGAAGAGGCGCTCGTGGTAGCGGCTTCGGCGGGAAGACCCTCCCCCGCTATCTATGACTCTCGCCAAAGCCGCAGCCAAGCGGACCTCTCTCATTGGCTGGATCTCGGGAGCAAAGCCAAGCGACCTCTCTCATTGGCTGGATCTCAGGAGCAAAGCCAAGCGGACCTCTCTCATTGGGTGGTTCCCCCGACCACAGCCAACCGGACGTCTGCCATTCCCTGATTTCGCTGGCCCACACTCGAACAGGCGGATGACCCTCACGCATAAGCTGACTTCCCCGACCCACTATCAAACGGTCTCAATTCTCTCATCGGTTGTTTCACCCTGCCCTAGTTACTATGCGCCCCCCCCCCACCAGTTTCTCATTGGCTGATGGACAACGCTCACGGCTAAACGGACGCCACTCATTAGCTGATGGACAATGCCCACGGCTAAACGGACGCCATTCATTGGTTGATGGACAATGCCCACGGCTAAACGGACGCCACTCATTGGCTGATGGACAATGCTCACTGCTAAACGGACGCCACTCATTGGCTGATGGGCAATGCTCACGGCTAAACGGACGCCACTCATTGGCTGATGGACAATGCTCACGGCTGAACGGACGCCACTCTTTAGTTGATTGACAATGCTCACGGCTAAACGGACGCCACTCATTGGTTGATGGAAAATGCCCACGGCTAAACGGACGCCACTCATTGGCTGATGGACAATGCTCACGGCTAAACGGACGCCACTCATTGGTTGAAGGAAAATGCCCACGGCTACTCATTGCATTCTGGAGCGAGACGCGGATTATAAAGCCAGGAACGACGAGAATAGATGTACTGACCTCGCCCCCAGAGTTCAGTTGTATCACACGCTTCTTCTTGGGTAGTGGGCCCCCACTGGCACTCTCCCTGGACCGACTCCGATACAACAGGCCTTCATCTGCAGACAAACAGAACCAGCCACTAACATACTATATGACTTATTACAGTAGTGAAATCCCTTACCTACTGCACAGATGCAATAAGAATGCTGTACATACAAGATGAATGGCTTGGTGTTTTAGACCGCCTCTAAGCATGCATGGGCTAATCTGGGGCAAACTGGGTTTCAGAGCAGTAACCCTAATACCTTTTAAACACTGCAGCTCCATGCATCAACATTAAGATAAACCAATATCCACCATGTAGATATATATATGTTCTTGGGAGACAACAACTCGGTTCTTAGTTCACCATAGAATATTTTAACACTTGTCAAAAAATTAAATGTGTTTCTCCAGAGCACTCTGGCATTAATTTAAAGCATGCTGTATACCTTTCTCAGGGGTGTTTGAACTGCTGCCGAGTGCCCGGCGCTTGTTGATTACATAACCACCATCATCACCTGAAACAAACAACAAACTTTGATTTTACTCCTTGGATACTCATACCTATTCACCATTGGCTGAGATGCATTCACTCACAAACGTTTCATACCCATCACCTGATAACCACAGAAAAGTAACCGTAAATGTAACGGTAAAATAAAGCATAAATGAACTGGACTAAATGATTGGTAACAACTGAGCTTTCATGGGGTATTTTACTGTATATTACCTTGGTGGCTGAGACAGAGAGGTGTCACCTTAGCATGTATACAGCCACATATCATAGCGGCTCATACATACCGGTAGTTAGAATAAGATATGATGAGGAAACATCGAACTTCAATTAACATGAACATTTAAAAGCTAACAATCAAACATCAGATCATCAATCATGATAACAGAGAAAATCCAATAATTTGCAGTTCATTTATCAGAGACTGAAAAAAAGGCAACAAGAAACAAATAAGAAGTACTGGTGTGATATCTCTCGGCCCGGCCCTCTGTGGACCCCTCCTAGGACCCCTCCCTGTATACAGGAATCAAGGGTCACGAATGGACATGGAAAGTGGAAAGTTTTTGGTACCAGCCATGGCTCGGACGCAAACCACCGACCTTTCGCTTTCCAGGATATTCGGAGCGAAACGTCAAACGCAATGTGCCAAAGGGCTAATCGCAGGTTGTTTTTGGTCTATTTATGTCGCATCGGACCGGTACCGAGATACTACACTGGTACATTACCGGTAGTGTTGGCCATATCTCACCCTTATCTGATGCAGAGCTCGACGCTCTGGAGCCGCTGCCACTCCTCCTCAGGCGCTTGGAAGTCCTGACTGCAGCAGGTGATCTGTGGTTGTGGCTACCCGGTGAGTTATTGGCATGGCTTGGATCACAGCCAGCAGAGTCACCTAAATTTATAATAACATCAATTATACTCTTTATTTCATACCTCTTAAGCCTTGGGCTCACAAGATAGTATAATACAAATCAATGTCCTTTATACAAACCCAGAATGTCTTATACATTTGGTAAGGTAGAATTTTAAAATACATCTGAATTCTAAACATAAAGAGAATAACATTAAAAGGGAATACAAATCCAATGGAGTTATTTTATGATTAATACAGAATAGTTCGACGGAGAAATGTATCACTGATGTGAATACCCTAATTGCAAATATAACATGAAATTCTTTTATTTTTGCAAAAATTCAACAGTTAATTTGACCAATCAAATAAATATATTTGCCGGCAGATCCCATGTAGTCTGGTTGTAGTAGACCAATAATTAAGGGTATGAGAAAGCTGGTAAGTAAATTATTCACCTTTTGATCTTGTAGCCATAGTTGGTTTACGCACTTCTCCCTCAGGAAGACTCATGCTAACAATGGTAGTTACCTATACTGTGAATAAAAGGCATATTTAAAGTACTGCATAAATGAAGCTTTTACATTAATGTATACGCTAACATATATTATCTGCTATCTCTGATCATAGACAGATTTAAATGTCATAACCGTGCAGACACATTGCTGATGACACTATGTGGTTCAATGTTTAAACCTCTAAGTCAGCATGTACACAAAAGCTGGGGGTGAAATCAGGTCTAAATGGCTGTTGCGCTGCATCTCTTGATCGTTTGATATATTGATCAACCTTTTACCTGATACAAATACCTGTTTAGACCAATTATATGACTTATCACTATCAGGGGAAGGGGGAGGGGGGAACTTAATATCTATAGATCTGCTTTATTTGCATAAGATTTAAGTTCCCCTTCCTGGTGGCTCTTGACTAGTAAATGTAGTGATTATATATATGTTAATGATGCCAAGACTAGAGATATTACAGGGTGCCAAGATCAGCCAGAACATTCTCGAGTCAACAGACTGAACAGTGCTCAACCAAGTTTAAGTTAAGTTTGTGCACAAAGGCAATGGAAACATGTAAAATGTAATAAACCTGATGTCCTACATTACAGTGCAAGTGTCGAAGTGTAGCGTACAGCTTGTCAGGCAGTAGCGGATTTGTAGTATTTCTGGTCCCAGGCCCGAATGGACACCGAAAGTTCTACCCGCCTGGCTAGAACTTTCTACCCAGGCGGGTTTCGAACCGGCGACCCTTCGCATCCCGAGCGAACACTTTACACGTTAGGCCAAAGGGAAATTCCCATTTGGCCCGAGGCGCTTGGTGTCTTTTATCCACCGGGCCTGGGCCGAGATATCACACTCCACCCTTTCCCCAATGGACTGCGACCTCGCAGTAATCGCCACCATGCGCCACGCCGTAACCCGGATGCTGGCCTTATCATGTGGCTCCGGGTGGCTCCGACAACCCAGGTTCATCTCCATCGGCACCAAATGTAGTATTTCTGGTCCCAGGCCCGAATGGATGCCGAAAGTTCTACCCGCCTGGCTAGAACTTTCTACCCAGGCAGGTTTCAAACCGGCGACCCTTCGCATCCCGAGCGAACACCTTACACGTTAGGCCAAAGGGAAATTCCCATTTGGCCCGAGGCGCTTGGTGTCTTTTATCCACCGGGCCTGGGCCGAGATATCACAGATTGGCCTCATTGAGAATGTCTCATAAGGAGCTGGTACATCATCTTAGGCTGATACATTTCAGAAATGCAGGCCTTAAATTCATGTGTAGCAAACTTGCTCATTCTCCAGCAACAACCTGTCTAAAAATGGGCCATGTTGCAGTGTACTGTATTAGGCAGTAAGGGATCACTTTAGGCAGTAGCTGATTACGCCATCTTACAGCCTGTTTTAACAGTAGAGACAGTCTCAAAAATCCCAAATCAGGCTGTCGACGATTTAATATTGCATATAGTTTATTGTGTAATATAATAATTCATAGCCTATTTCGATATTTTCAGAGCTGTAACGCTATTGGTATGGGGCCAATGATTTATGTCATGAGAAAGCAGCGAATGCAATTTGCATGACAAAAGCAATTCTGCTTTGCGGAGGGATCTGATTATTTTCTTGAAGGTTCAAGATATATACAGCTATGTAAAAATTACCTTAGTTGCATACAGTAGTATTCACTTTAGAAAGAGTAGCCTGTTGAAATGAAAGTTGCTGTTTCGCATGAGAACTCACAAGCAAAGAGCTTGCTACCGAAAGTGCATTTGAGGTAAAAAAAAAAGTGTAAACATTGGTGGAACCTCATGTTTTTGGACTTATTTTAAGTCAGTGGTTAGTTATCTTTGAAATAAATTCTAATTTATTACATTTAAGCTTAGTGACTTTTAATAGAAATGATTCAACAGTGAACAGCGAAGTGATTCGTTACTGCCCGACAAGCTGTATAATGAAAAGTTGTTCTGGGAAACAGCACCACAAACGAAGGCCCAAGGGGCTAGTTTTTAATACAAACTCAAAAAAGCCTATCACTATCAAGCACAGGCGCCGTAAAAAAACGCCCCCCACCCCCCCAGCTAATTTTCGGCGCCTGAGCCTGAGGCCAGTGAGGCTGTTCCGTTTGGTCACTTATCAAGCTAAGTTAATATGACATAGCAAGTCAAGAACCATATTCAATCGATAGAGACATTTACTAGATGTACACTGTTTAACTCTCACGTTGTATATGATGAAGACACAAACACGTCGGTGTGCACATAACCAGTTCAACAATTGAGTTAACGAGTGTTTAGTGGTGCTGGTTGTACAGGGCAGGCACAGCACCTCCGCATTGCATTGGTCAATTCGTGCGTCTGTGTGGGCCCTTCGCTGCGCAGCGACCTCTAAGCCAGTCGAGTTCCGTCGCGGTGAGCTGTTTTGATTATAAGATAATTGAACTGAGTAATATGGATAGGTGATACCTAAAAAAATGCGAGCGTATATTTATTAATTCAGATATTCCGAGGGGATACATCTAGATTAATATTCAAAAGTAATCTCACTTCGGCTTGCCATAAAGAATATCTTTGGCGGGATGACATATATACCATGCACGTGCTTGCGGCATATCATTCGCTTGCTTAGGAACTCCCATTGTGACGTCATATTTATAACATTTTGACGTCACAACTAATCACTATGACAGCAGCCGATGGGCGGTCACCAAGAGCGCTCTGCTTGGCAACAGACATTTAGGCCGTCGCTTATAAATTAACTTTAATTTGAAGTATACATCCAGTGTTAACATTGAATAATTTATTCGTTAATTTTGTGGGGCAGCTGATTTAATTATTAAAGACATTACATAATAGGCTTCGACCTCTCTTTGCTTGAATATATTTATGTACAGCCGATATTTACTCCGAATCCGGAAACGTCTCATGCATGGGGTTGTTACTCGAAGTGAAAGTCCTAAGCCTATGCTTGAAATGGACTTTGAATATGCATGCATGTTACCTTAAGAACTCCCTTGCGCTCGCTATTAATTGCTATGGCAACAATTAGGCTACATACGGTCAAAGTCATAAATGCCGCACACTGACGTTTCGGCCCATATTTTCACTACACTAACACTACTGAGACAATTTTAATGATACTAAACTTACGTTTGTACTGCGATGTTATCCTTCTGCGCTGTCATTGCGTTATTGGTT
This sequence comes from Arenicola marina, assembly GCA_964019135.1. Taxonomy (NCBI): domain Eukaryota; kingdom Metazoa; phylum Annelida; class Polychaeta; family Arenicolidae; genus Arenicola; species Arenicola marina. The sequence goes on from OZ025256.1 coordinate 28,332,715, forward strand.
TGAGTTGTGGGACTTATGGTGCTGACTTCAGGTGTCTGAGTTGATGTATCAATGGGTCCCTCTGTGGATAAAAAAGAGAGAAATATCCATTATATAATGCTAATTTTAAAGTCATTAAACACTTTCTTACAATAAAAAAAATTTCTGTGCCACCAGTGAATATAAATTTGTGGCATGTATACCGCCTGTTTTTGTTATCGCCGTCTGCAGATGACTGTTCACAATGGCCTATATGTGCTGTGGCCTTTGCTTAATAAACATTAATATTACCTACCAGATGTGTGTGATATGTGTTCCATGGTGACTGTCTTTTCAGCTCCAACATCACTCAAAGCAGACTCCCTTTGTTTTTGAGCTTCTGTCTCTAGTTGCAACCGCTTTTTCACCCTCTCTCCCCTGCTAAAAGCTGCTGGTGTGGTTTTTGTAGGCCAGAAGAATATATGGGGTGTCGCTGTTTTCTTCAGTCTCTTCACCAGAGGTACTGTCCCTGGTTAAAGATGAATAATGCAAAGTCAATTTGTATTACCTGATCTAAGAAAAAAGAAAGAAATGTTTAAAATATATCTTGCCTATGTTTTGCCATACTTAGCAATGGGGTACAGAACGTTGAAAAAAGGGGCGTGTCGGCGGGAATATTTTCCACAATACCCATAGTTTGGCAGTTTTTCTCCAAATTAGGGGGGCAGGGTTGCAAATATGTTACAAGGGGAAGTCCACGTGAAAAATATACGCCAAAATTATACCAAAAATTGGATGTCCGTGCTAAAAAACGAAGCAGTCTGGATCCCAATTAAATATACGGAAAAAATCCCCCCCCCCTCCCCCTTTAAACGGTAAGGCGGACCGATTGCGATGCATTTATGAACAGACGCAGCCGGGGGAGGGGGGGGGCTGCTGTTAAGCAAAATTTTCCTGATAATTTGTGTTCCCCCACGAATATCCGGGATCCGCCCCTGACACCTGTACCAGATAATACCTTAAGCAACATTGCTAAAATAATAAAATGAAGCAACACCTACAACTAGTTGTTTTGGCTACGTAGTCGTCTTCGTCGAAGTGGGCCTTGCAGACCACGCTATGTTTTGTGGGCTCCCAAAATTCGTCTCGTCGCACAGCCGCTTTCCAAGCCTTTATTCGCTTTGGGTCAGACCACGGAAAGGTATGACCCGTTCTATTTGTGCATCCAGGCACACAACACTGTGTAGGCATGTTTGTAGTTGTCAAGAAAAGAAAACATCCACCCGCACGCAATGTAAACACTGTCTGGATCTCTGATGCTGATCCGACTTCCGGCCGGACTTGCGTACCAGCGCCCTCTAGCGAATGGAATTTTTTGCGGAACCCAAATTCCATCATTAACGCACTAACCGCAACACCAAATCGGTTAACAGGTAATCGTGTAATTAAATGTAAGGGTGAAGTTGGTCATGGTAAAAAACTAATATTTGTGTTGCAGAAATCAACGGACAACAAACACTTGGCGCTCCATATAGTTGACTTTTACACATATTATTTTCGAAGTGGCGTGCCATAGCTTAGGCATCGAGGCACGCGAAATGAGGCCATCCAAAAAGTCCGAAGACAACCTACGACGCAAACGTCACATCCGGTTTTGATCGCTGTGAGCGAAGAGCCACATCACACGTTACAAGGAAGGATTTATAGTAGAAACCATGCCGGTTCGACGCCCCAAGAGCACGAAAAACCCTCCAATCTTCAGCCATGAATTTATCATACAAAACCACGCAGACATTGTGTCTTGTGTGGCCATGGTATTTGTTATCGGACTCATGTTTCAGGTTTGTGGCGCAAAATATGTTACCGTCTGTTCGCAACTGCACAGCTGCTAAGGAATCTTTCATGTTGAAGTTTGAAGCCGGTTAGGCCCGGTAACCTGGTAACAAATAAAGTACGCGTAAGGGTGATGTTTAGCCATAGAAATTATCGGGATTTAACATAGATCTCTTTATTCCACTTAATATATGAGAATGTGCACATGCTGTTTTAGAACTTTGTTGCAATCCTGACCAACTTCAGCTTGACCAGTTCATCACTGGCTGTGACATCACTGTTCATGTCCAGTTAGGCCTACTTGGCATGTACAGCATATTCATGCACAATTTCACACATTTTCAGAGCGGTATCCCTAAGTCAAAGATATTAAAATGTATTTGTAACAATATAGATTGTAATGAGTTGAAATATATAGTTTATTATAAAATTAAATTTAATAAATCTATATAAAACTTCTTAAATTTGTAAGTAAGACTTATATTTAATTAACTTTATTATCAGTAAATAAACTTAGTCTTGTAAACATATATAATTTATTAAAATAATAAAAGTTTTTAAGAAATTAGAAAAAATATAAATATTTTCAATTATTAAATAGATTCTATATATTTAATTTATATATGATTAAATAGTTTATATTTTTATTCTATACTAATGATCAACTTTTATATTTCAGGCAACAAGTCCAGTTGCATCCCTCTTTGTTGCATTACAATACAATGTTACACTGAATGGTGAGTAAAAAGTTGAAATATTCTGTAAAGTATATTAGAATTATATTTTATATAGATAAATAATATATAATATCTTATCAGATAAATTTGTAAATGGTGATTATTTTGTTAGATAGATATAGCCATTACAACAAGCTTAAAGCCAGTGTTAAGGTCATGCCAGTAAGTGTACATTTGCTATGCAAAATGGCCTGTGACATCCCCTACACATATCCCACTTGCCATACCGATATTCAGTTAGCCCAGAACCCTAGACTGTATGTGGGCTGAGATACATGATTCTTCAACCATGACCATGGATTCATAGCTAATATTCAGCATTGTTTTCTATAATTTTGATGTATGATATTTATAGCAATCAGTTTTATTTATATTCTATGATTTGTATTTTTTTCAAGCTACTTTTCTGTAAAATTAGATGTAATTAATATATATTTTATCTATATCATGAACAGTCTATATCTTCATTATTATTCATTCTACTAATATATTGGAAACTGGTTTATTTTTCAGACACTGGTTTGAACAATGGGGAGGATGTGACTTTATACTCTTACGGACTGAAAGACTTCTTCACAACATCATTTTACCTGCTGATCTGTATTGTGGTACATGCTGTAATTCAAGAATACATTCTTGATGTGAGTTAATACTTTATTATCTGTTAGATATACAGGGATCTGTGCAATATTCCCTTTCTGATTCAATAACAGCCTTCTGGATGGCTGACTATTATACAGGCATACATGTTAACCTTCTTCTATTGATGCAACTTTTGGGTGTTATCTGTGCTCATTCTACCGTCAGAAGGAAAGTTTTAATATGCAGATGACATCTATCATTAACATATTGTCTTTTAATGAAATTAACTGCATCTGAGTTAAATATTATGTTTCTAGAATACTTAATATGCACAACATCAATATATAAACTTTGCAAGACAGTGAATGACTAGTGATACAGTGAATGACTAGTGATACAGTGAATGACTAGTGATACAGTGAATGACTAGTGATACAGTGAATGACTAGTGATACAGTGAATGACTAGTGATACCGTGAACGACTAGTGATACAGTGAATGACTAGTGATACAGTGAATGACTAGTGATACAGTGAATGACTAGTGATACAGTGAATGACTAGTGATACAGTGAATGACTAGTGATACAGTGAATGACTAGTGATACAGTGAACGACTAGTGATACAATGCAAACAATGTTTTTTTTTATTATTACTGTGTATGTCTTTAAAATTTTACCATTACCGGTATTTATTTTACCATTAGGTATTATATTACATCTCCTCCATTGTTTTTAATGCATTATTTTCTTTGCAGAAGCTGAATCGTAAGATGCACTTGTCGAAGGTGAAGCACAGTAAATTCAATGAGTCTGGACAACTGCTGGTCTTCTATGGCCTGTCTGCAATCTGGGGAACTGATATCATAATCAGGGTATGTGGCAACTTGTTGCATTATTTTTTGTGGTGCTTACCATAATACCTGTCCTAGTAACAGTACTCCCAATGCATATTCTTGAGTAATTATTAGTGTGAAGAAAAAGGCTTAGTTTAGAAAATATGGTGCAGACCTTTTTTAATACCTACTTACCTACCAGGAGTCTGATGTTTGATTATGAAAACTTTGATGTATCTATGCCATATGTGACTTAATTGCTATTGTCTTAATGTTTATCTATTCTCAACTTGGTAATGATAGACTCATACCGGTAACTGATACCACAGACAACAATTAATAAAGGGTGTCTCCCTAGAAGAGCTCAGTTTCAGTTGTTTTACAATTATGTTCCACTTGTAATGCATGAAATAATATCTTCATGTTCTTCACTTTTCCATTTCTTCAGGAGAATCTGGTGACCAACTTCAGCAGCTTATGGGAAGGCTACCCTCATGCACTTGTTCCGTGAGTAGTTGTTGTGTAATGGTATGGCCAACTGGGGCTGTGCATCGGGTGATTTGGCCCAATGAATCCTAGCGAATGTAGGGGCGTGATAGTGAGCAACTGTGATCTTGCACGCCTGCTTGATTAACATTATATTACATGGCCAATTGTAGCAAATGACAGCAACTAAGAACTTTTTCATACAACAATGGCAAAAGACAATGGCTAGAACCATCAATGCTGACATATCGATTGGTTTAAGTAGGATGCTTCTTCCTGTGTAGGTTGTATCGCAACAATGGGAAGGTTCAACAAGGGCGTGAGCCATGTCTGGAAGTAAGTCCCCTGCTCTTTACGAAGAGATAAATGGGATCTTTATCCTGCACAAAGATAGCCATTTGTACATGTGGAATTTGAACCATGCACTCACCGCTTAGGCTGTAGTATGACTTTCAGTGATTTTGGAGAGTTGCTAGCAGTCAGACTTTCAAGCACTCAACATTGTTGCCATTTGATACCATGGCCATTCTATGTTTAATTACTCTCTCTTTGGGATCTTTTCAGATTTGTGCTCAAGTTTTACTTCATTCTACAGGTATGATAATTCGGGCCGTGGTCGATCATGTATTACAGCTTATTACTTTCATATTTGATGTTAACACGTTATCATTATATTACATCTACATTTAAAATAGCCCCTCCAGTCCTATGGCAGTACCCCCAGCCTTTATAGTATGGAGGTTGGCCATTACATACTTGTTAAACTATGTTTATCTGTTGTATGACCGCATTCCGGTAGCAGAGAGAATGTGACGCTCTGTGTCAGCCACCATTCCTTCTGTATGGTGATCTGACCATCGTACAATGATTTCTGGCTGATGTTGGTTGATTTTTTTTACAGATTGCCTACTGGATTCATACCTTCCCAGAACTCTACTTCCAAAAGGTTAAGAAGGTATGTATCCCTGAGAGTATACAGCTGGTTAAGAAGGTATGTATCCCTGAGAGTATAAGCTGGTTAAGAAGGTATGTATCCCTGAGAGTATACAGCTGGTTAAGAAGATATGTATCCCTGAGAGTATAAGCTGGTTAAGAAGGTATGTATCCCTGAGAGTATAAGCTGGTTAAGAAGGTATGTATCCCTGAGAGCATAAGCTGGTTAAGAAGGTATGTATCCCTGAGAGTATAAGCTGGTTAAGAAGGTATGTATCCCTGAGAGCATAAGCTGGTTAAGAAGGTATGTATCCCTGAGAGTATAAGCTGGTTAAGAAGGTATGTAACCCTGAGAGTATAAGCTGGTTAAGAATGTATGTATCCCTGAGAGTATACGCTGGTTAAGAAGGTATGTATCCCTGAGAGTATAAGCTGGTTAAGAAGGTATGTATTCCTGAGAGCATAAGCTGGTTAAGAAGTTATGTATCCCTGAGAGTATAAGCTGGTTAAGAAGGTACGTATCCCTGAGAGTATAAGCTGGTTAAGAAGGTATGTATCCCTGAGAGTATAAGCTGGTTAAGAAGGTACGTATCCCTGAGAGTATAAGCTGGTTAAGAAGGTATGTATCCCTGAGAGTATAAGCTGGTTAAGAAGGTACGTATCCCTGAGAGCATAAGCTGGTTAAGAAAGTATGTATCCCTGAGAGTATAAGCTGGTTAAGAAGGTATGTATCCCTGAGAGTATAAGCTGGTTTAGAAGGTATGTATCCCTGAGAGTATAAGCTGGTTAAGAAGGTACGTATCCCTGAGAGTATAAGCTGGTTAAGAAGGTACGTATCCCTGAGAGCATAAGCTGGTTAAGAAAGTATGTATCCCTGAGAGTATAAGCTGGTTAAGAAGGTATGTATCCCTGAGAGTATAAGCTGGTTAAGAAGGTATGTATCCCTGAGAGTATAAGCTGCAGTTTCCTTCACGTATCCCTGAGAGTATAAGCTGGTTAAGAAGGTATGTATATCTGAGAGTATAAGCTGGTTAAGAAGGTATGTATCCCTGAGAGTATAAGCTGGTTAAGAAGGTATGTATCCCTGAGAGCATAAGCTGGTTAAGAAGGTATGTATCCCTGAGAGTATAAGCTGGTTAAGAAGGTATGTATCCCTGAGAGCATAAGCTGGTTAAGAAGGTATGTATCCCTGAGAGTATAAGCTGGTTAAGAAGGTATGTAACCCTGAGAGTATAAGCTGGTTAAGAAGGTATGTATCCCTGAGAGCATAAGCTGGTTAAGAAGGTATGTATCCCTGAGAGTATAAGCTGGTTTAGAAGGTATGTATCCCTGAGAGTATAAGCTGGTTAAGAAGGTACGTATCCCTGAGAGTATAAGCTGGTTAAGAAGGTACGTATCCCTGAGAGCATAAGCTGGTTAAGAAAGTATGTATCCCTGAGAGTATAAGCTGGTTAAGAAGGTATGTATCCCTGAGAGTATAAGCTGGTTAAGAAGGTATGTATCCCTGAGAGTATAAGCTGCGGTTTCCTTCCAGGACCTACCGGTCATTAGGGCTGTACACATTTTTTTCTGTGCATCTGTGTCTATTTATATCAATATGTAAATGAGATATGGCTCCTGGTTCAATAATGCATGTAGATGATATTGCATTTAATTTCCTAATCTTAGTAATACGTTTTTTTTTTGCAATGTGTATTAACCGGAAGTGATCTGGGCTTTGTATTTAAAAGAGTAGTTATGAATATTCATATTAGCGGTATTGATTATTAAACTTTGATGTTGTGTCACTTAGGAGGAGATGTTTCCCCGCATTCAGTATGCTGCCCTCTACTTGGTCTTCATCTCAGTGGCCTACACATTGAAGTAAGTTAGGTCTCAGGCCAAAAGTCTCCCGACGGGAATAGCACAATGATTGTTCTCACACACTGCTTGTAAACATGTTTACAACTTGTAATTTGTAGTTCTAAACGTCTAGTAGCGGCGGGCAGGCTATAACCCTCCGCCATGTACACAAATCAGAAGGGACCCCGGTACTTAACGCTCTTCCATAGGCATCTGTTTGCAAACTTTGCAAGTGTATCACATGCACAGAATCTGATGATGAGAATTATGTGTATGTTTTAATTTTTTTGTCGCATTTTGACTATGCAGAAACAAGCTGTGTGTTAATATTGGCCCTCCCATCTAAATTGAATTCAATAACGTGTATTTGGTATTCTATAAATACATGTGTCGCTGCCTCAGGTGGGCAGCAGGCATTACACAGACATTTTATTGTCAATCTACTACCCTTGATATGTCGCCTTTTATTCAGATGTCTACAGTTTTGTCTTCTTGTTTGTTTCAGTTTCAGCCACATGGCTCTCGTGGCCCTGGTCTTACATTACACAGTGGAGTTTGTCTTCCACCTCTCCAGACTGTTGTACTTCGCTGACAAGGAAGAAATGGCCAACTCTGGGTGAGCGAAGGGCACATGCGTTTGTACTCCTAGACGCAGGGAGGGCGCCCTGGGGTAGTGGTTAGCGCAGGCTGTCCAGTGATCCTACTTTTTTGTCTCTATCCTATTTTTCTTACTTTTTCTTCAAAATACCTACATTTTCCTACTTTTTCCTACTTTTTGGTATTTGCTTCACCATGGGCAATTTCAAAATGTCGTGAAAGTGTAAAAGTGTGCATATAGCTTCTATTATTGCAAAAGTCAGAGGTTTTTGCGTCCTGATATATCTTTAAATCAACACTAGTGCCTGTTAAGTTCTAATAATAAAAATACAGGTACAGCTGAGCAGCATATAAGAAATGTTCTAAAAAAGCATTTTCTCAGTAATATAACTTTTCGTCGTTTGTTTATCCGGAATAATGTTGCTACATATGCCTTTTGAGTCATACTTTCTGCTTCTAATTTCCTACTTTTGTCCTACCTTTTCTGTACTTCCATTTCTACTTTTGTCCTACTTTTTCATGAGGGTGTGCTGGACAGCCTGTTAGCGCACTAGCCCCCATATCAGTCTATTGTCGTTGGTTTGATTCCGGCCCCCGGGCACCTAATCTGGGGCTTTTTTCCTTTATTCATCCTCCATCGCCCCCAGGAGAGTCTTTGGCAGTTTAAACCTTGTGCGCATAAAAGTGGCCTAAAGCACCAATGCATTACTCTTAGGCGCCTCATTTTTCTTTCCATGTAACCTTTTACTGTCTACTGGTCATCATTTATACTAACAATTATTGTTTTTCTATACGCCTGGAAGAAAACTGGAAAAGAAACTTGTTTGTCATAATAAAATGTCTGCTACAATTGTACCCGCAAATCTTGCCGATAACGCAACTAAGCATTTGCATTATATATACTAGCAACTTTCATATGCGAATTGTGGGTTAATTTACTTTGTACAAGTTCAACATGCGTGGGTATAAGTCAACCTGTAAATGATCCCATAGAGGAATCAAACATTCAGAGTTTATTCTGTGTCTTGATTAAACTATCCATATTACTGGATATGAATCCTTTGTGAATTGACTACATTATTGTTGAAAACTATCCCTATAACTGGATATGAATCCATTGTGAATTGACTACATTATTGTTGAAAACTATCCCTATAACTGGATATGAATCCTTTGTGAATTGACTACATTATTGTTGAAAACTATCCCTATAACTGGATATGAATCCTTTGTGAATTGACGACATTATTGTTGAAAACTATCCCTATAACTGGATATGAATCCTTTGTGAATTGACGACATTATTGTTGAAAACTATCCCTATAACTGGATATGAATCCTTTGTGAATTGACTACATTATTGTTGATATTTATTTTCTTGATGCAGATTCTTTTTATGGGACATCCTCTTTGTCATCGTGAGGCTTGGCACGATCACGTTAGCTGTTTTAACCTTTTGGTAGGTACCCTTTCCTGACTTGATCTCCAGAGACTAGTCGCTTATTCGGTCCTGCATTTCTTGAAATTCAGTCCCCAGTGACTCCTCGTGAAGCGCAAGGTGAACATTTAGCGCAATATAAGCATTTAGCGCAAGAGTGATCCAAGCATTACGCAGGGACTACATATTTTGCACGATAAAAGGATCTAGCACAAGTGTGGTCCAAGCAGTACGGTGGGACTACACATTTAGCACGATAAAAGCATTTAGCACAAGAGTGATCCAAGCGTATGGGTTTACTCCTGGTGACTTGGCTACCTGAACCCTTCCCACCGTCGCGATCAAACCTAAACTGGTTAAAGCGTACTACTTAAACTAATTAACCCTTTTTTTACAGGTATGGATTGCCGTTGTCTGGACAAAGTGCCATCGATTTCTCTGCGGGCAATTTCAATACCCAATTGGTCAGGTGAGAAGCGATTTTGTGACAACTGTTACTGAACTGTTACAACTGAAACCGTTTTCTCATTTTGTGTCCGCACAAGGCATCGTAACATCATTTGCACTGGTTTTTATTTAGCTTGATTAATATTTAATGACAAACATGTGTTAAATCCTGTTTTAAGTCTGGTCCAAAAACATGTGCCATCGCTGTGTGCCAACCTTGGATGAAGTTTGGTCTGGTTTATTTCTCAATGTTGTTTTGATGAAGGATCAACTGCCTGAGCGCAGTGTGCCTTCTCCAAGATTGGATGAAGTTTGGTCCAAAACATTCTCCATATTGTTTTTATTATATAGGATCAACTGCCTGAGCGCTGTGTGCCTTCTCCCAAGCTTGAATGAAGTTTGGTCTTTGGCTTATTTCCCATTATTTTTTTTATCATATAGGATCAACTGCCTGAGCGCTGTGTGCCTTCTCCAAGCTTGGATGATGTGGAACTTCATCAACTTCCAACTTCGCCGACTGCGCGAGCGCGCCCCTGACGACGCCGCGGCGCGCAAGATCAGCGCTCAGACCTCGCAGAAGAGGAAGGAGAGGAGGACCAAAGGTATGTGACGTCACAATGCTCGTTGAATGGTTGCTAGGCTACTGCGTTTAGGCTCACGTGCGGTGTTTGAACGGTGTCTTGGCCAGGTTTAACCAAATGGGTTAAAAGTGATCTGAAGGAGCAATAGACTGTTGTATCAGATCGGTTCCTGTAGCAAATCGGTTTCTGTAGCAGCTCGGTTCCTGTAGCATATCGACCGCTGTATCAGATCTGTTCCTGTAGCAGGTCAGCCCCTGTAGCAGGTCGGTTCCGGTAGCAAGTCAGCCCCGGTAGCAGGTCAGCCCATGTAGCAGGTCGGTTCCGGTAGCAAATCAGCCCCGGTAGCAGGTCAGCCCCTGTAGCAGATCGACCGCTGTATCAGATCGGTTCCTGTATCAGATCAGTTTCTGTAGCAGGTCAGCCCCTGTAGCAGATCGGTTCCTGTAGCAGATCAGTTTCTGTAGCAGGTCAGCCCCTGTAGCAGATCGGTTCCTGTAGCAGATCTCATACCCTATGTTATCCCGATCTGCAGGAGTGTGACCTCCTTGGTGTAGTGGTTAGCGCGCTGGATCTCTACGGTCCGAGTCAGGACCCGGACACCTAAACTGGGTCATGTTTTTTCATCCTTGATTTTCCCGGACGCTTCTTTGACCCATTTTAGCCCCATGTGTGCACAAAAGCGACCTAAAACACATAATTCATTTATTTCATTCCATTCTGCAGGTAAGAAGGAGGAGGACAGCGCTGAAGACTCGACCGACATGGGAGAGGGAGCCACTGAGAACGGCACCGCCAGGCTGAGGACCCCTAAGGCCAAGCGCCAGTGAGACCCCCCTCCCCTCCCTCTGTCACCGCCAGGCTGAGGACCCCTAAGGCCAAGCGCCAGTGAGACCCCCCTCCCCTCCCTCTGTCACCGCCAGGCTGAGGACCCCTAAGGCCAAGCGCCAGTGAGACCCCCCTCCCCTCCCTCTGTCACCGCCAGGCTGAGGACCCCCAAGGCCAAGCGCCAGTGAGACCCCCGCCCTCCCTCCCTCCGTCACCGCCAGGCTGAGGACCCCCAAGGCCAAGCGCCAGTGAGACCCCCCCCCCCCTCCCATCCTTCCTTTCGTCACCGCCAGGCTGAGGACCCCCAAGGCCAAGCGCCAGTGAGACCCCCCCCCCCCCCCTCCCATCCTTCCTTTCGTCACCGCCAGGCTGAGGACCCCCAAGGCCAAGCGCCAGTCAGACCCTCACCTCCCACCGTCACCGCCAGACTGGAGACCCTCAAGCACTCCCTGCGATTTAAGCCCAGGATGAGGTCCCTCACACCCTCACTACAGTTACCCCATCACCCCATCACCATACCCAGATAGTTGTGTGTAACCAGCAAAGTCGGATATAAATGTTAGATATATATGTACCGCACGCTAACGATTTGGACATGGTTTCCCTGATCCAAGTTGTGGTCAGTTGAATTTGAATGTATTCATTTATGACACCGTTGTCTATGTTTTGAATCTGAGAAAACTTAGGACATCTCTTAAGTACAATTGTTAGCCATTTTGTGGTTTTGTTGAAGGATAAATTGAATTTATTAATATATGTAAACACAGCTTCTGTCATGCACTGACGCAAATCCCCGTCCGTTTGTTTAACATAAGTAACCTTAGGACGTCTGGTGGGTGAAGCTCAGTTCCGGTTGTTGGTGTACACCGTTGTTTGATATTGTACGCCTAAATATTGCTGCCATAGCAACCTGTTCGTGGAAACTTAAAGCAGGAACGACCAAAATTCGCAATTTACCAAACTGACGAAATAATGTCATTTTTCCGTTACTCCTGAAGTGATTGTTGCTATTGTTTCATGAAACACCTATCCGTTCCACACCTTTTCAAGGTCACACTAAGGTCAAAGAACGTGTTGTTTTTTACCTTTTCATCTGAGGTATCAAAATTTGTGAATTCGTATTACAACTCTGAAATATGGAGGCGGGATTCAAATATGAAATTGTTGCGCGTGAGTTAAGTATGTTTTATTCTGGTAGCTGTTTTTAAGAGGTTCTAGAGCATACCACCTGTCCGGTGACCGGCACGTATTATCGCCCACATTAATTAACTATTCACAGAGTGTTTTTGTCTTGATTGATTAATTGTGGGTCAACTTCATAATAACAGTATGCCTCACAAAGAAAGTGGAACTTTTTGGAGTATTTGATCTGAAAGTTTTGTCTTTTGGACAAAAGGTATAATCTTGCATGAACTAGTTTGTAAATATACGAATGTTACTTTTTTTTCTGTGCTCTTTTCTCTTGTGCAATGGTATGTGGGAGATGGATTGCTGCGTGAAGAGTAGTAATTATTAATTTGTGTATTTTATTTGTATGCGATGTACCTCTTGTGTATGACACTAGATTCTACGGTGAAGTGGTTACAAATTAAACTCTGGTCATTTGGATTTGCGGACGAAACACCGTTCACAGACCTTCGATATTACTATTGGTGGTGTACTGCAACAACATTGTAGCAACACTGAAACAATATTGACCTGTCATTTATATTGACATGCATTCATAGTGAATCATTAATAGTTGCAGCCATTAATAGTGACAGTCATTAATAGTGAGTCATTGACTGACAGTCATTGATATCGAGTCAATGATATTGACAGTCATGATATTAACAGTCATAAGATGTTGGTACTTGATTAAAAAAATCGTTTTTAGAAAATTTAACTTCGTGGTACAGTCTCTACCACTTCTCTATGGCTCTTGTGGGTTATTTCCTTCTGACGTATATACCACTACTTAAATAGCCTGAAATGTGCTGTCATATGCACAAAAACGGTCTAAACACTCAGCAGTTCCTATTACCTAAATATTTTTGACCTATCGTATGAAAGGAATCTAGTGTTTTGCTTCGAATTCCTATTTAATGGCCAGAACGGTTTTAACTATGGCAAAATACACAGGAAGGACAGGATATGTGTTAACATTTGGTGTTTATTGTGAATATTTTAGCACACCTTGTAGTCTGATATGTTAGTGTCGTATGTTGACGATATTCATAGGCGATATATTAATGCAAACTGCGTAAACCACCTAGATATCTTCGGTTACATATTCTGTGCGTCATTTTGACGTTTGTGAAGTTACAATTCGTTCTGGCGCGTCAGAAGTCATCAATCGAAATATTCCAGGGTATGAGAAGCTACCCACGGCAGGTAAACCTTATATATATATTTGATTATGACACTGTTTGCGAGATATTCCATTCACAGCAGAAACTTGTGCTCTGTAATGTCCACTTGTACATACCTTGGTACCCTTTGAAGTTTGTTCTGTGCCGTCATACCCAACTCCAGTGTGGACAAGACAACGTAAGGCGTTCTACACTGTTAATACCCTTTGTGCCCGCTACGTGGCGCTGTCTGTAACTTATGTACTCGAATAAAACATTTATGGTCTCCTTATCAGTGTTGAGTGTCTGGCGTATTTTAAACGAGTAACGATCCGTCTCTGCTTGAGATTCCGTATTACAGTGGTATAATGAATTCGTATTACAGTGGTATCCTGAATCCGTATTATAGTGATATCATGAATCCGTGTTATAATGGATCATGAATCCGTATTATAGTGATATCATGAATCCGTATTTTATAGTGTTAACAGAACTTCGCTCAGCAGAGTATGTAAATTCGTCTCCCGCAAGTGTTCGTAAAGTGAAGATGATACCGTTTTTATCAGTTGTTCTTATTTACGTAAACAACTTCTAATCTGAAGTATTGCTACCCGGCCGCACTTCATTGTAACAGTGGATACTTTTTCCCGACGTAATACGTCCAAGAAATTGTTAAAACTCGTGCGCTGGAGCGCACTTTTTTTTTCAAGTCTAATGTGAAATTTATTCAACAATAATCTTCGAAGGAAAACCTATTTCTGCGCTTGGTACATTGCAATTATTTATTTCAGTTACCGCTACACGTTGCTTCGATATGGTTGCTTATTCAGGACGCTTTAACCACTTTTGGTCATATCGCGTCAATGAGAGAAGAAAGGGAGAGTGAAGCCATGTCCCCGGGGGTAACCCCCTACTCATTGCGAAGATAGACATGGGATCGTTATCCTGCGACCAGACAGACAGGACAACAGCGGGGCTCGAACCATCGATCCACGTGCCGTTAGGCTCTCAAGTGGCCAGAACACTCAAGGCAAGCGCCCTAACCCACTGAGCTACCGGGCCGGCCTCGCTGAGGGTCGCTTGCTCAGAACGAATAGTCGTTAAGCGCGAGAAGCTGACCATACGCCTACCATGCGTATGACCGAGTATAGGACCGTTACTCGCAGGGTTGTGCCTTAAATCTTAGAGCGACAAATTTCTGTTCTCGGTTTACGGATGGCAACTATTTTCCATGAAAAATTTGCTGCTTCTCACAGTGGTCAGGGAAGATATAGTAGTATTAGCGTTTCCGTCCGTTAGCATGTTCATAGTTTATTTGAATAGCATCACCCGATACACTTCCAATAATAGCCTACCATAAGAAGACAATATGTAAAAATGTTGGTCAATTTATTATAATCACATAAAATTGCAGTCGAAGTCATTGAAGACAGTCTCATGACGTCATGCTTTTTTTTACAAGTATTGATTGTTATCTACGAATCAACATGTAACGAGTGAACTGGGTATTGAATGACTTGGTGTCTTTCGCGGAAAATTCCGAAGACCTTGGCAGGTTTTAAAAGTAAGAAGACACACTCGAAAGTTATTGATTTCGTTGTTCCGAATCCAATTGGCATTTAATGCCTCGTGTTTTCTGAACAACGACTGAACAATTTCTCGTGTTTTCTCCTTACCATAACCGATATGGGATCAAGAAAAGACATGATCGCTAGACCCAATAAAGAAATGACATTTGGATCTACGTCAGGGTTTATCTTAGGATACAGTCCTAGCGTGTAACTGATCACTTACAGTGCTAGCGTGTTCTATGAGCACTTAACTACTAGCGCTTAGTAGGAACACTTTCTATAAGCGCTGAGAGGTAGAAGTGCGCTGAGGCAGTACGGGCACCGCTGCAGTGTGAGCGCTTACAGTTACAGAACGATTATAATGCCAGGCTGGACACAGTGTGAGCGCTTACAGTGCGAACGATTACAATGCCAGGCTGGACACAGTGTGAGCACTTACAGTGCGAACGCTTACAATGCCAGGCTGGACACAGTGTGAGCGCTTACAGTGCGAACGATTACAATGTCAGGCTGGACACAGTGTGAGCGCTTACAGCGCGAACGATTACAATGCCAGGCTGGACACTGTGAGCGCTTACAGTGCGAACGATTACAATGTCAGGCTGGACACAGTGTGAGCGCTTACAGTGCGAACGATTACAATGCCAGGCTGGACACAGTGTGAGCGCTTACAGTGCGAACGCTTACAATGCCAGGCTGGACACGGTGTGAGCGCTTACAGTGCGAACGATTACAATGCCAGGCTGGACACAGTGTGAGCGCTTACAGTGCGAACGCTTACAATGCCAGGCTGGACACGGTGTGAGCGCTTACAGTGCGAACGATTACAATGCCAGGCTGGACACAGTGTGAGCGCTTACAGTGCGACCGATTACAATGCCAGGCTGGACACAGTGTGAGCGCTTACAGTGCGAACGCTTACAATGCCAGGCTGGACACAGTGTGAGCGCTTACAGTGCGAACGCTTACAATGCCAGGCTGGACACGGTGTGAACGCTTACAGTGCGAACGATTACAATGCCAGGCTGGACACGGTGTGACCGCTTACAGCGCGAACGATTACAATGCCAGGCTGGACACAGTGTGAACGCTTACAGTGCGACCGATTACAATGTCAGACTGGACACAGTGTGAGCGCTTACAGTGCGACCGATTACAATGCCAGGCTGGACACGGTGTGAACGCTTACAGCGCGAACGATTACAATGCCAGGCTGGACACGGTGTGAACGCTTACAGCGCGAACGATTACAATGCCAGGCTGGACACGGTGTGAACGCTTACAGTGCGAACGATTACAATGCCAGGCTGGACACGGTGTGAACGCTTACAGTGCGAACGATTACAATGCCAGGCTGGACACAGTGTGAACGCTTACAGTGCGAACGATTACAATGCCAGGCTGGACACGGTGTGAGCGCTTACAGTGCGAACGATTACAATGCCAGGCTGGACACAGTGTGAGCGCTTACAGTGCGAACGATTACAATGCCAGGCTGGACACAGTGTGAGCGCTTACAGTGCGAACGATTACAATGCCAGGCTGGACACAGTGTGAGCGCTTACAGTGCGAACGATTACAATGCCAGGCTGGACACAGTGTGAGCGCTTACAGTGCGAACGATTACAATGCCAGGCTGGACACGGTGTGAGCGCTTACAGTGCGAACGATTACAATGCCAGGCTGGACACGGTGTGAACGCTTACAGTGCGAACGATTACAATGCCAGGCTGGACACGGTGTGAACGCTTACAGTGCGAACGATTACAATGCCAGGCTGGACACGGTGTGAACGCTTACAGTGCGAACGATTACAATGCCAGGCTGGACACGGTGTGAGCGCTTACAGTGCGAACGATTACAATGCCAGGCTGGACACGGTGTGAGCGCTTACAGTGCGAACGATTACAATGCCAGGCTGGACACGGTGCGAACGCTTACAGTGCGAACGATTACAATGCCAGGCTGGACACGGTGTGAACGCTTACAGTGCGAACGATTACAATGCCAGGCTGGACACGGTGTGAACGCTTACAGTGCGAACGATTACAATGCCAGGCTGGACACAGTGTGAACGCTTACAGTCCGAACGATTACAATGCCAGGCTGGACACGGTGTGAACGCTTACAGCGCGAACGATTACAATGCCAGGCTGGACACGGTGTGAGCGCTTACAGTGCGAACGATTACAATGCCAGGCTGGACACGGTGTGAACGCTTACAGTGCGAACGATTACAATGCCAGGCTGGACACGGTGTGAACGCTTACAGTGCGAACGATTACATTGCCAGGCTGGACACAGTGTGAGCGCTTACAGTGCGAACGATTACAATGCCAGGCTGGACACAGTGTGAACGCTTACAGTGCGAACGATTACAATGCCAGGCTGGACACGGTGTGAACGCTTACAGCGCGAACGATTACAATGCCAGGCTGGACACGGTGTGAACGCTGACAAAGACGTTCATGGCACTGGACTTTTGTTATGGGGGTCGGGGACTGGCTTTGTAATAAATGATGGAGAGTTCTGTATGTCACGTGAGCTTGAAGCGGGCAGACATTGGTTGACTGGTCTAGGCGAAGGCCTTGCAGAGGACGATCATGTGATCCACGCCACAGGCTATCCGCCGCACCTCCGCCGGCACGTGCACCTGCAAGGTGTGAGTAATACGTGAGCAATGCTGAAACAATTGTTCGGCCTAACATGGAAGAACGACCCTGCAATGATTAACAGCCACTGCCATGTGAGGGTCCATCTTCCGTGCTCGAGCCCACGACATGGATTATAATTGCAATGAGTAATACGTGAGCAATGCTGGAACAACAGCTAACATGGGAGAACGACCCAGTGAGGACAGCCAATCACACACCCACGCCGTACTTTTTCGCACATGACGGCTAAATTGGGCCAACCAACTCATTATAAATCATTGTATCATGTTCAGTAACTTAAATGGCCTGATAGCTAATTATAAGTCCCGACAGTGATCGTCACGATAAGATCAAACTATATTGACTTATACATATAATATGATAGTTGACAATTACTAATATAATTCAGTGAATAATAACGACGTTTGTTAGTCAATGATACACTCAACACTGGTGATGTTAGGTCTATGTACATCGTACATGGTGTCAGTTTTCATATGCGGTGTAACTAAAATGGGGAAAAAAACGGATTAATCTTATCAAGTTGTCGTACTTGTGGACCTAGATCTACCAATATCGGGATTTCCCTAAATTTTGCCAATTCAGTTGGTTGGTTGGTTGTACCTTCAGGACGCTTTAACCACTTTTGGTCATATATCGCGTCAACGGGAGGAGGAAGGGGAAGTGGAGCCATGTCCCCCCGGGGGGGGGGGTTAACCCCCTACTCTTTGCGTAGAAGGATATGGGATCTTTATCCTGCGACCACACAGACATAGCCACAGCGGGGCTCGAACCACCGATCCACGTGCCGTTAGGCCCTCGGGTGGCCAGTGGCGGATTTCACGAACGCAGTTTAGTCGACTACGGGGCTTAGTCGACTAAAGTTACCATGTAAATGATGGGCGATTGCAGCCGACTAAGCCCCGTAGCCGGCTGAACTATGTTCGTGACATAGGTCAAAGAGCACTCGATGTGGTTAGCTCTAACCCACTGAGCTATCGAGGCGGCCCCTTACCGATTCGGAAGCAAAAAAAAGATGAACTAACCTTGAATGGGAAAAACTGGTCGAGCACGTGACCCAGGCCGAGACACGCCATCTTGTTTCTGCCCCACACATAGAGGTCACCGGTCTCTGCAAGCAAGTCATGTGATAGGTAGGTATCAGTATAGAATTAGAAGTTTACAAGAAGGGGTCTGGAAGGGGTAAATGGCGACACGCGACACAGGCATATTTGAAAAATCGACATTCGACAATGACCTTCAAATTCCGACACTGAGGAACTGAAAAAGCGACATCGACACAGATTTTTGAGAAAAAAAAACGACACTGAAGCCAAAAAGCGACACGGAAGGTCGTGAAAACTCTACACTGGACACTGGACCCCTACAAGAGTATCAACAAGATTGGGCCCAGTTACCTTCATGACATTGGTAACTTACAATTACCAGTAAGTTACACATGTTGAAACATGTGTTCTTGGGTCTCCGTAATTCGTGCACATTATGCAACATAACTAATGGATAAGGTTTAAAGAGATGCTGCGTTAAATTTGTATTGTCATATTTACATATATTTGATCAGATCATGTCATTTTATCATTTTCAGTCAATAGCACTTGTGCTAATGTTAACTGTTGACTTTTACATACCGTACGTTAAATAAAACTTCATCTTATCTTAACAGTGGTAATAACATCGGTAGCTTAACTTCGACACAATATTTTACATGATATCGCTGAATACTGCACAACATATTCATGCCATAGCAAACCACGCTTAGTAATACTGTTTCAACCCAATCTGTGTCTTACGTTAATAATACGACAAGTGATTAAAAAAGCATTTACATGAGTAAGAATCCACACCAGCAAAATCATTCAGTCGGGGCCGTCCCGATACCTCAGTGGGTTAGAGCGCTCGCCTGGAGTGCTCTGGCCACGTGAGGGCACTGTAAGCGCTCACACTGTGTCCAGCCTGGCATTGTAATCGTTCGCACTGTAAACGCTCACACTGTGTCCAACCTGGCACGTTGATCGGTGGTTCACGCCCCGCTGTGGCCATGTCTGTCTGGTCGCGGGATAAAGATCCCATGTCCTTCTTCGCAAAGAGTAGGAGGGGTATACCCCCGGGGACATGGCTCCCCTCTCCCTTCCTTCTCTCACTGACGCGCTAGGACCCTAAGTGGTTAAAGCGCCCTAAATATACAACCAACCAACCAATACCAACCAGTCTGAGCGGCGAAGTGACTGATGCCGCAGTGAATGCCCGTCACTCGCTGAGCCGGGTTGAACTCGTTCTTGCCAAAGAGAGGCTCTGGCAGGAGCTGAGGGGTGGACGTCTGGCTCACGTTGGGTCCCAGTCCCAGGATTCCATAGCCCCAGACATAGACCTGACCCTGATCTGGAGCGAGGAATAGAGCAAAACACTTCTGTATAAATAGTACCGGTGGAATCGACACACGACCTGATTTAATGTCCAGATGGAGTTTGGCTTGTTTAACTAAGACGTTTATGTTTTGCAACAATGAAATAACGAGGAGCTATATATATCTAGGATTAAACCCTTACTCTTTGCGGAAAAAAATATGGGATATTTATCCTGTGCCAAATATAGTTCGAGTTCGAGGTGGGGCTCGAACCAGACACCGGCCGCTTGGGCTGGTCTAGCAGTAGGGCGTTCATTAACCCTCCACTCACCGTTCAGCAGGGCGTTCGTTAACCCTCCACTCACCGTTCAGCAGGGCGTTCGTTAACCCTCCACTCACCGTTCAGCAGAGCGTTCATTAACCCTCCACTCACCGTTCAGCAGGGCGTTCATAAACCCTCCACTCACCGTTCAGCAGGGCGTTCATTAACCCTCCACTCACCATTCAGCAGGGCGTTCATAAACCCTCCACTCACCGTTTGGAAAGGCGTTCATTAACCCTCCCGTCACCGTTCAGCAGGGCGTTCATTAACCCTCCCCTCGTCGTTCAGTAGGGCGTTCATTAACCCCCACTCACCGTTCAGTAGGGCGATAATTAACCCTCCACTTACCGTTTAGCAGGGCGTTCATTAACCCCCACTCACCGTTCAGTAGGGGGATAATTAACCCTCCCCTCACCGTTCAGCAGGGCGTTCATTAACCCTCCCTTCGCCGTTCAGTAGGGCGTTCATTAACCCCCACTCACCGTTCAGTAGGGCGATAATTAACCCTCCACTCACCATTCAGCAGGGCGTTCATTAACCCTCCACTCACCGTTCAGCAAGGCGTTCATTAACCCTCCACTCACCGTTCAGCAGGGCGTTCATTAACCCTCCTCGCACCGTGCAGCAGGGCGTTCATTAATCCCAACTCACCGTGCAGCAGGGAGTTCATTAACCCCCACTCACCGTTCAGTATGGCGATCATTAACCCTCCACTCACCGTTCAGTAGCGCACACATTGACCCCGCGGCCGCCACTTTAACGACCTTGCCGACGTCCTTGAATGGTAAATGGCGGGACACGTTGATTTGAGTGACGTCCGCCGAGACGACTGACAGCTGGTCGTACTCAGAGTTACCCCAGCCGAACACGTCACCTTTGTCTGACAGAAGATGAAAAACAGAATATGTGAAATATTGTTCCGATAATAAGTTAACAAATGACGGTTTCGTGCATTAAGATGGAAATATTTATTATTCCACCAAGACGACCCAGTATTGAGTCTCTCACTAATCTCCTACTTCTACTAATGACACATACTGCTCCTCGTGGCAGCAGTTCAAATATGTAGGCTAACAAATAAAAGAACATATTGTTTTTGGTGGCAGTGTGGCTGTCCCGTGTGTAACGTCATGAAACTTCGGACATAACTGCTGCTTTCCCCTTTTAGCATGAATGATTTGGTGACGCACAGATTTCTCAAAAAGAGTTAATGCTAACAGGATTAGACAATCATCAAATACTTAGAGGGAAATTGCTGTTAAAAGCCTGTAATCGAGTACGCGGATTCACAATTGAATCTCGCTAGGATTTGATCAGGTATCGAGGACCTGACCTAGTCTCAGTCTGGGACTGCCGTGACCCAATTTTAGTCGGGAACTGACCTCACCCGCTTTAGTCTAGGACCGACCTGACCCAGTTTTAGTCTAGGACCGACCTGACCCACGTTCAGTCTGGGACTACCTGACCTGACCCAGTTTTGAGTGTCAACGTGACCTGGCCTAGTTTCCAACTGACCTGATACAGCCAGCACGCAGTCGCCTCGGGAGGACACGCTGGTGATGGTCTCCCCCACCGTGTCTCCCACCACCTCCCGGGGCTCCGCACTCACGTCGTAGTGCCCCAGCCCTGCAACAGGACGCGCCACCAGGTAAACGGGGCAAAAACAGGCCTGACACATCTCCAAGATGGCCGACCCATCAGATTTTATCAAATGGAAACACATAAAAGTACACGATGAATTTGTTTCCAATCGGCCAGTTTGGATATTGAAGGGCTAATTCCCATTAAAGCTGCTCATACAGCAATTTTTCGACACATTTTTTGAATGAAAAGGATGTGCTTAGATTTTGAGTCCATCAATACAAGCCTCACAATAAGATTAGGGCTAATTACGAAGCCTCCTGAGGTGACATCAACGCTTGTCCAGAGTACTAAAGTCAAAGTCATAAATGCCGTAGACACACGTTTCGGCCCATATTTTCTGCGAATTTGCCTCGATCACTCTAAAAATCCCTGACGTGAGAAAGCAACACTAGACCATTTTAATGATACCAAACTTACCTTTGTAATGCGATGTTATCCTTTTTAATGACACAAAGAATATTTCTCCATGCTGACACTCCGTTGGCAGAAAACGCTCTGCCGCCAAAATACTAAGACACGCGTCATAAAATGATGGTTGCCATGGCGCCGAACGTGCTTTGAACAATACATGCTCTATATTTATACCAGCCACGAGGATGCCATGGCAACTATAGAGCCTTTCATTGTATGTGATTTAGTCTAGTTGTGAAAGTGTGTCTGCTCCCAATGGAGTGTCAGCATGGAGAAATATTGTTTGTGTCTTAAAAAAGGATAACCTCGCAGTACAAACGTAAGTTTAGTAACATTAAAATGGTCTAGTGTTGCTTTCTCACATCAGGGATTTTCGGAGTGATCGAGGCAAATTCGCAGAAAATATAGGCCGAAACGTGTGTCTACGGCATTTATGACTTTGACTTTAGACAATCTTTGGGAATATGATCAGTGGTGTGTTTAATATCAATCCCTCTGAATGTAACATGGATACACGTACTATAGAGGTTGGAAACCGGTCCATGTCCCATGTTAGAGGTGGTGCCTTGTATTGGTCAAAACGTTTATTCAGGACTTTGGGCACAACGCCCATGGTACATATATAAAATTTATCATGCAGTAATCAGAATGGATAACGTACATGTCAGTTACAGCCAAGCTAGAAACTAGTCTCTTAACATTAATGTTTCGTGAACGATTGTTGTAGTACATGGTAAGTATAAGTCACACGTGAGCTATGCAAGATGGCAATGAATGTCACGTATTGACCTGTTTGACCGTCTGACCCCAGGCCGCAGGAGAAGACTCGGCCACCGGTTGTCAGCAATAGACTGTGGTCCTGTCCGCAGATCACCTGTGGTAGTCCATATCACATCTTATTCCAACACATCCCTAGCAATGCACCGTTCCGTACACCGACACTAAGCCCCGCCCACGCGTGAGTCCTTTTTCGTTAATCGTGAGTGGGAAATTGACAACCATGGCTGATGGCAGGTACAAGTGAGCAGTACTCATCTCTGAAACTGACAACAGAGTTCCATGCTGCTCTGTTTAACGGACTTGTTTTTAGACAACAGTGCATGAATGTACGCCATATAGATCAGCGAGTTCATCTCGACGGAATATCACTCGCGCAAAGACCCGTATTAAACCTGCGATAGCAGTGCATATCATCAATGATCACGAGAAAGGTATTTAATAATGATCCCTGTTTACTATTACTCGTTGAGCAATAAAGGAACTAAACACAGTTTCATTATAAAATTTTCTATCCATACACATTTGTAAAATAGTTCATGCGCTCTCTGTTAAATATGTAAGAGTTCCCTCCATACCTCCTTCACGTCACCATCAACCTTCACTTTGCTAATGATCTGATTTCCTCTGAAAATTTACGAAAATGAATCAAATAAAGTGAATCAATTGAATAAAGTTGACAAACCACGGAGTGACTTGACCGTCGATATCATTAATATGCATTAATACGTCTTCGGCGTGAGCAATATGTGAGCGATATTGAAACATTGGGTAACCTTCATATGGAGGAACGACCTCGTTTTTCTTTGCTGTATATCCGTTTCAATTGCGCCTTGATATATTTATTTGTTGAAAAGTAAAAATACTATGATATAAGACAGGATTTCATTAAATGCGTCATAATGTGCAAGATCTAAAAGTGGATCCAGCACACGTGTTTTATGGAAATTTGGAGCTCCATTTTCTGACACACCGGAAATGACTCACTTGTAGTCTTCGTTAGGTACTATTGGCCGCCCGCACTGCCCGTAACTGTTGTTCCCCAAACTGAACACTGAAACAAGAATACTTCATAAGACACACTGATATCAAATAACATTATATAAAAATTACAATAGGATTTAAAAAATACCAGAATGCAATTATAAAGCCGTAGTATATTATGTTACATATCGCACCCATTGTGTGAGCACCAAGTGACTTTCTATATCTATAACAAGCATGATGTGCCCGCCACCTTACCTCCCTCTCCATCTGTCACAATCATGGTGTGCCCACCACATTACCTCCCTCTCCTGTCACAAGTATGGTGTGCCCACCACCTTACCTCTCTCTCCATCTGTCACAATCATGGTGTGCCCGCCACCTTACCTCCCTCTACATCTGTCACAATCAAGGTGTGCCCACCACCTTACCTCCCTCTCCGTCTGTCACAATGATGGTGTACCCACCATCTTACCTCCCTCTCCATCTGTCACAATCATGGTGTGCCCAGCACCTTACCTCCCTCTCCATCTGTCACAATCATGGTGTGACCACCACCTTACCTCCCTCTCCATCTGTCACAATCATTGTGTGCCCACTACCTTACCTCCCTCTCCATCTGTCACAATCATGGTGTGACCACCACCTTACCTCCCTCTCCATATGTCACAATCATGGTGTGCCCACCACCTTACCTTACTATCCATCTGTCACAATCATAGTGTGCCCACTACCTTACCTCCCTCTCCATCTGTCACAATCATGGTGTGCCCACCACCTTACCTCCCTCTCCATCTGTCACAATCATGGTGTGACCACCACCTTACCTCCCTCTCCATCTGTCACAATCATGGTGTGCCCACCACCTTACCTCCCTCTCCATCTCTCACAATCATGGTGTGCCCACCACCTTACCTCTCTCTCCATCTGTCACAATCATGGTGTGCCCACCACCTTACCTCCCTCTCCATCTGTCACAATCATGGTGTGCCCACTACCTTACCTCCCTCTCCATCTGTCACAATCATGGTGTGCCCACCACCTTACCTCCCTCTCCATCTGTCACAATCATGGTGTGCCCACCACCTTACCTCCCTCTCCATCTGTCACAATCATAGTGTGCCCACCACCTTACCTCCCTCTCCATCTGTCACAATCATGGTGTGCCCACCACCTTACCTCCCTCTCCATCTGTCACAATCATGGTGTGCCCACCACCTTACCTCCCTCTCCATCTGTCACAATCATGGTGTGACCACCACCTTACCTCCCTCTCCATCTGTCACAATCATGGTGTACCCACCACCTTACCTCCCTCTCCATCTGTCACAATCATGATGTGCCCACCACCTTACCTCCCTCTCCATCTGTCACAATCATGGTGTACCCACCACCTTACCTCCCTCTCCATCTGTCACAATCATGGTGTGCCCACCACCTTACCGCCCTCTCCATCTGTCACAATCATAGTGTGCCCACTAACTTACCTTCCTGTCCTTCTGTCACAATCATAGTGTGCCTACCACCTTACCACCTACTCCATCTGTCACAATCAGGGTGTGCCCACCACCTTACCTCCCTCTCCATCTCTCACAATCATAGTGTGACCACTACCTTACCTCTCTCTCCATCTGTCACAATCATAGCGTGACCACTAACTTACCTCCCTCTCCATCTCTCCCAAACATAGTGTGACCACTACCTTACCTCCCTCTCCATCTGTCACAATCATGGTGTGACCACCACCTTACCTCTCTCTCCATCTGTCACAATCATGGTGTGCCCACCACCTTACCTCCCTCTCCATCTGTCACAATCATGGTGTACCCACCACCTTACCTCCCTCTCCATCTGTCACAATCATGGTGTGCCCACCACCTTACCTCCCTCTCCATCTCTCACAATCATAGTGTGCCCACCACCTTACCTCCCTCTCCATCTGTCACAATCATGGTGTGCCCACCACCTTACCTCTCTCTCCATCTGTCATAATCATGGTGTGCCCACCACCTTACCTCCCTCTCCATCTGTCACAATCATGGTGTACCCACCACCTTACCTCCCTCTCCATCTGTCACAATCATGGTGTGACCACCACCTTACCTCCCTCTCCATCTGCCACAATCACGGTGTGCCCACCACCTTACCTCCCTCTCCATCTGCCACAATCACGGTGTGCCCACCACCTTACCTCCCTCTCCATCTGCCACAATCACGGTGTACCCACCACCTTACCTCCCTTCTCCATCTGTCACAATCATGGTGTGCCCACCACCTTACCTCCCTCTCCATCTGTCACAATCATGGTGTGCCCACCACCTTACCTCCTTCTCCATCTGTCACAATCATGGTGTGCCCACCACCTTACCTCCTTCTCCATCTGTCACAATCATGGTGTGCCCACCACCTTACCTCCCTCTCCATCTGTCACAATCATGGCATGCCCACCACCTTACCTCCCTCTCCACCTGTCACAATCATGGTGTGCACGCCACCTTACCTCTTTTTCCATCTGCCACAATCACGGTGTGCCCACCATCTGACCTCCCTCCCCATCTGTCACAATCATGGTGTGCCCACCACCTTACGTCCCTCTCCATCTGTCACAATCATGGTGTGCCCACCACCTTACCTCCCTCTCCACCTGTCACAATCATGGTGTGCACGCCAACTTACCTCTTTCTCCATCTGCCACAATCACGGTGTGCCCACCACCTTACCTCCCTCTCCATCTGTCACAATCATGGTGTGACCACCACCTTACCTCCCTCTCCATCTGTCACAATCATGGTGTACCCACCACCTTACCTCCCTCTCCATCTGTCACAATCATGATGTGCCCACCACCTTACCTCCCTCTCCATCTGTCACAATCATGGTGTACCCACCACCTTACCTTCCTCTCCATCTGTCACAATCATGGTGTGCCCACCACCTTACCGCCCTCTCCATCTGTCACAATCATAGTGCCCACTAACTTACCTTCCTCTCCTTCTGTCACAATCATAGTGTGGCTACCACCTTACCACCCTCTCCATCTGTCACAATCATGGTGTGCCCACCACCTTACCTCCCTCTCCATCTGTCACAATCAGGGTGTGCCCGCCACCTTACCTCCCTCTCCATCTGTCACAATCATGGTGTGCCCACCACCTTACCTCCCTCTCCATCTGTCACAATCATGGTGTGCCCACCACCTTACCTCCCTCTCCATCTGTCACAATCATGGTGTGACCACCACCTTACCTCCCTCTCCATCTGTCACAATCATGGTGTGCCCGCCACCTTACCTCCCTCTCCATCTGTCACAATCATGGTGTGACCACCACCTTACCTCCCTCTCCATCTGTCACAATCATGGTGTGACCACCACCTTACCTCCCTCTCCATCTGTCACAATCATGGTGTGACCACCACCTTACCTCCCTCTCCATCTGTCACAATCATGGTGTGCCCACCACCTTACCTCCCTCTCCATCTCTCACAATCATGGTGTGACCACCATCTTACCTCCCTCTCCATCTCTCACAATCATGGTGTACCCACCACCTTACCTCCCTCTCCATCTGTCACAATCATGATGTGCCCACCACCTTACCTCCCTCTCCATCTCTCACAATCATAGTGTGCCCACCACCTTACCTCCTTCTCCATCTGTCACAATCATGGTGTGACCACCACCTTACCTCCCTCTCCATCTGTCACAATCATGGTGTGCCCACCACCTTACCTCCCTCTCCATCTGTCACAATCATGGTGTGCCCACCACCTTACCTCCCTCTCCATCTCTCACAATCATGGTGTGCCCACCACCTTACCTCCCTCTCCATCTGTCACAATCATAGTGTGCCCACCACCTTACCTCCGTCTCCATCTTTCACAATCATGGTGTGCCCACCACCTTACCTCCCTCTCCATCTGTCACAATCATGGTGTGACCACCACCTTACCTCCCTCTCCATCTGCCACAATCATGGTGTGACCACCACCTTACCTCCCTCTCCATCTGTCACAATCATGGTGTGCCCACCACCTTACCTCCCTCTCCATCTGTCACAATCATGGTGTGCCCGCCACCTTACCTCCCTCTCCATCTCTCACAATCATGGTGTGCCCACCACCTTACCTCCCTCTCCATCTGTCACAATCATGGTGTGCCCGCCACCTTACCTCCCTCTCCATCTGTCACAATCATGGTGTGCCCACCACCTTACCTCCCTCTCCATCTGTCACAATCATGGTGTACCCACCACCTTACCTCCCTCTTTATCTGTCACAATCATGATGTGCCCACCACCTTAACTCCCTCTCCATCTCTCACAATCATAGTGTGCCCACCACCTTACCTCCCTCTCCATCTGTCACAATCATGGTGTGCCCACCACCTTACCTCCCTCTCCATCTGTCACAATCATGGTGTGCCCACCACCTTACCTCCCTCTCCATCTGTCACAATCATGGTGTGCCCACCACCTTACCTCCCTCTCCATCTGTCACAATCATGGTGTGCCCACCACCTTACCTCCCTCTCCATCTGTCACAATCGTGGTGTGACCACCACCTTACCTCCCTCTCCATCTGTCACAATGATGGTGTGCCCACCACCTTACCTCCCTCTCCATCTGTCACAATCATGGTGTGACCACCACCTTACCTCCCTCTCCATCTGTCACAATCATGGTGTGACCACCACCTTACCTCCCTCTCCATCTGTCACAATCATAGTGTGCCCACCACCTTACCTCCCTCTCCATCTGTCACAATCATAGTGTGCCCACCACCTTACCTCCCTCTCCATCTCTCACAATCATAGTGTGCCCACCACCTTACCTCCCTCTCCAACTGTCACAATCATGGTATGACCACCACCTTACCTCCCTCTCCATCTGTCACAATCATAGTGTGCCCACCACCTTACCTCCCTCTCCATCTCTCACAATCATGGTATGACCACCACCTTACCTCCCTCTCCATCTGTCACAATCATAGTGTGCCCACCACTTTACCTCCCTCTCCATCTCTCACAATCATGGTGTGCCCGCCACCTTACCTCCCTCTCCATCTGTCACAATCATGGTGTACCCACCACCTTACCTCCCTCTCCATCTGTCACAATCATGGTATGAGCTCGGCCGCAGGACGCGTCCACCAGCTTCGTCGTTCCGGAGTGCTCGAGCGGCAGTTCCATCGGCGCCGGCTCCACCACATAGTCCAGAACTCGTCCGGATCGCCGAGGAAACTCCTGGAATCCCAGCTGGGAGTCGGTGTTGATGCCGGCTCCGTAGGCCACGTGGCCATTCTCTGTCTCACAGAGGAGCACGGAGAAGCCGTAGCCACAGGCCGCGTGCCTCACCTGCAGGGAATTCACACTCGCGAGTTAAAGTCACAGCTGAAGCGTCATGGTCGCCGGATCTGATTGGTTGCATATATCTAGGGCGCTCTAACCAATTCTGGTCATGACGCCGACGACTGGCCGGTAGGGCCGGCCCCGTTTAGTTTCCCTGATCTGCGGTGCTCTCTACGTTGCGCTGAGACGCTTGGGTCCCCGGTTTTGGGCAGTCGGACGTTATCGGCTGTCACAATTAAGCGTAGTGGCCGAGCTCCTGGCAGGCAAAGCAGCGCACTTCTGTTAGCCTGGCTTCACCCCATGTTTGACCACTAGTATGACCTTGTGGACTGACCCTCTCCTGCAGCAGCGCGTCAATGGGGAAACGAAGGGAAGAGCGGAGAAGGACGTTGGATCTTTATCTTGCAGCCACAAAACATGATCACAGCGGGGCTCGAACCACCGATCCACGTGCCGTTAGGCTCTTAGATGGCCATAGCACTCAATGCGAGCGCTCTAACCTACGGAGTTATCGAGCGACCCACTGGCGCCTGACCTGAAGGCAAAATCTTACAAGTCCTTGGGATATCACAAGCATGTTTGCTGGGCATTCTCTGATAATTACGGAGACTACTGGATAGATAGTTTACCTCGGTTTTGAAAGGTAAAAAGGCAAGAGCAGATTGAGGTCAGAAATTTTCAGTATATCAGCTCTTGCCTGTCTTTGTCTTGATTGATGACTTCTTTAACGCTATACAAGCAGACATTTCCCGACAATTAAACAAAGTCTGAATAGGCTACTGAAATGAAAGCTTACCGTAAAGTGCAAGCTATATATGCACTACACACAGATACATGTGTAGTTCATCCTTTTAGGGATGCTAAGCAGGCTCCAGGCAATGAAATTCATGGGAATTAAATGATAAAAAAATATATTTCTTGCATTAATCATGCCACAATATTTAACAATTATACATCCTGACATGGTTTGGGTTTGAATGGTTTAAATAGCATTAAGTTTAATACATTTAAACAAAACTTTAATTTAATTAAGTATATAGTGTGCACACTTCACCTACCTTGATATTCATGGCATCAAAGAAGTTTAGCCTGTGTGGTGTTAGCTGTTTGGTTCTAGGCTTTGGCCCTTTCTTCTCTGGCTTGAGAAATTTCTTCACACCTTAGAAAAATCAATAAGACTAAGTTTTGCCACACATTAAATATACGTCATTTTAAAATTAATGTTGCATCACATGATCACCAGATAGTTAAAACCATCAAAGCCTTCAATCACCATAACTACACTAAGTTATCATGAAGCCTAGTATCCCAGATTTACTTTCAGCAAGTGAGTTTTCTTTTATGAATGCTCCTGGGATTGATATTTCTAACATGCTTAAGGCAGATTAGATATCGCCATTATATATATAATTGTCCACCTGGATAACATTTCATTATACACATCATTGACTGAATCGATTTTGTAATCTAATACAAAACATTTAATCTATATCTGATTATAGATAAACATTCTATCAATAAAAGTATTCTTGAACTTTTCTTCAACAATAATATATATACATAGACAATATAAATCTTCATATATTCAAGTGAAATTGAAAATAGCTTACCCATTCTTCAAGTTGAAATTGAAGACATTTTGTAACACCTGTTGTATATAGTTTTATATGACAATTATCAGGTTATGATATATCTGACATCAAAACCCCCACCAAAGAGAAGGCTTTGAATAGCACAACATGTTTCAATGCAGAGTCCCTTTCACAAGCTCTGAAGTGTAAATTGCTACACTCCTGCCTAAAATATTAACCTTTTTATAAACTTTATTCTCTGTTCTGGCGCTTTTCTGAAGTGGACCTCAGTCAAACAATGCATTACCTATGTGATATTCAAAACCTTCACCTTGATGGTGGTTTCGATGTCAGAGCTAGCCCGGCCCATCAGATAAAAGACACCAAAGTGCCTTCTTCATAGCTAGTCAGGATTTCCTTTGACCTAATGCTATTGGTATGTGCCTTTGATGTGAATGTGAATGCTAGAAAGATTTATCCTGTCACTTTGGGTTATAAGCTTTTCAGTATCTATTCCTGCCTGGGCCTAGAAGTATAGATCTACTCCAACATGTCATAAATTTAATACTTAAAAAATATTTACAATAAAATACACACTTGCAATAGACTTACCTAAAGCACCTGTAGCTGCGTAACCCCATACATACGTCCTGTCAGCGCGCTTGGTGTTCTTGGTGGCATACTGAAAGATGGTGTCCTCAATCTGTTCTTGCCTTTTTATCTTCCGAGATGAACTGCACAGTCTATGCAGTAAAGGGATGTGAGACACATGTCCTTGCAATATGCCAAGGGCTCGCAAGCAACAAGGTCTTATGACAAGCTGTCGACTAAACCATGTCATCATCATGAATGCTGATTTCTCAGGCAGTACATAACCTGGGTACGTAAGCCTGAGCAGCTGGCTGAGCAGTGTAGCAGTGCCACTGCGCCGGTGTCACTGTCAGGTTATCAAAGTGTATGCAGGCTTCCCTTTGAAGTTATATGTGACAGCCTCAGATAGGCTGAGATAGACACATTAACAATGAGCGCCCGTACACTGGGTAAACCCCAAAGTATCTCCAACAGGAACGTATGATTTCAAACCGAAAAACAACTATGAGATACACATGTTGAACACTTTGAATGACAGCCAGTAGAACGGACGTTTCCTTAATATCGCCCAGCAAAACTTAATGGCACACACCAATAATAGTATTTATGGGCCCTCACTATATATTTATTCTCCGTCAGTCGTATTTACTCTCCGTATAATTCGGAACCGAAGGAGGGGTGAGGAGGAGAGGGGGGCAGTAAGCGAGATAACCAGTGACACATACACTGATGTAAGTGCCGCTTGAGGTCGAAATGTGGTAAAGTAAACTAAACATGAAATGTTGTCAACAAAATTATTCCACTGAGCCCTCATGTAGGCCTAGTTATAGATCTATATAAGTTATAAGCTTACTTATATCGGAGTAAACAGTTCTGAAACGTTGGGAGCAACAACATGTCAGAGACAAGGTACGACGTTTTCCACCTACAACGCTAAAAACTTAGTCATAATACAAATTGCACCGGGCCCGTTTTTGTGTCTTATCATTCACAAATTGCAAGATAAAATATCATTCATGAGTGCGTTATGACAGTGCGTAATGCCTGCTTCGCACCGCACCCAGGCAGGCGATATAATGACGTAAGATACGCAGGAAAGGTGTTTTTTTTACCGTGGTATCTTCTCCAGCGGGTACGTCGTGGTGGTGTTCCTAAACCCAGTGTGAATGTACTTGTTTGTTCCCAAATCTGAAAATATTTTTCGTGAGTGGTATTTTATTGTTACTCCCCCAAAAACTATATCAAGATGTTGTACTTAGCAGCCCGGGGAAGGGACGGGGGGTACTTAATACATATCTGGCTTCGTGGGGTTCCGCGATAGTCTCGCCCGTTTTGTTCCCCTCCAAAATCCGCTCGGTCGGGACATTTTACCGCAAAAATCCGCTCGGAAGTTGGTTTTTTCCGTTGACCCGCTCGGTTCATTTTTTTTCCCCGGCAACTCGCTCTATGAACACCCCCCCCCCCCCCCGTCCTCCCCCTGGTCGCAAGTTTTGAAATATCCGCTGTATAGGAGTATCTTTTTCATCACAAATGTACGCTCTCTCGAACATCGCGGAGAATCCATGCCCCCCCCCCCCCACCTGATTTATGTAAAAGTGCCCCCCCGCCACTCCCCAATGGCAGGTACAGACAATTGATCTTGGATTTGGCAAATCTTCATTTTCACCCTATTATTTCGTTCATTGCCCACTCCTGCCACATCCTCCCCTGACTTACCGCGTCATACCCTAATCCACATAGCTGGGTCTCTAAAAGCACCCGAGGAAAAAAACCTGTACAAATCATGTTGAATGTAAGCCATCCCATCATGCATCCGCCCCCACCCCCCCGGCTGCCTCCCCACATCTAATCCTCACATCAGCGATTTACGCTATTCGTATATTTCAATACAAATATGGCAACCCGTGTCCCCGATATGTTTTCCACGCAGCATAAATAATTGTCACGGTTATTTCAGTCCAGGTCTTCCTAAAATAGCGACAACGTGGCTTAAAATAGAAGTGGTATCATTCTTTGTGAGGTTTCAGCGAGGCTACACTTGCAACGTTTCACCCACTGACGCATCCGGCGTGTCACTTGCACAGTCTCCCCGCTAATTATATCCAAGCTTTGCGTCTTGTGGAGACAAAAAATATTATGGGATGGGCAAACGTGAGTAGGGCTAACACTCGTCTTTGGCCTGAAGACAGGTGATACACGTAGGTTTTGTTTTGTCCACACGGCTTAGAAATATGTTGGTTTTTAAACCACTTACGTGATTTTTGTTGTATTTATGTTGTCGCCTAAATGCATCTTTATAGCTAATACCTGGGTAATGATGACTGTATCCGCTGTTAACGACCGTGTGCGGTTATTTTTAAGACCTGATTACACAGCGACGTACGTCGGTTGGTTCGAATTATCTTCTGTAGGTCACTTTCCGACAATGGGGTGGACCAAGGTGCAGAGGAGCCATGTCTTCGGCAGTGACTTCCTATTCTTTGCGAAGATAGATCTTGGGATCTCAGGGGCTGAACCAGGAATTTAAAAAGATGGGGGGCGGGGGGGTCCACTGAAGACTTGCAACGTGGGACCGGAAAGGGGCAGGGGAGCGGGGTCCACGCCGCCTCAGATAGCGTTCTTCCTCAAAAAGGGCGGGGTCCACACTTCAGATGGCCTAAATTTTGCGTTTTTCCTCAACAATGGTGGGTGGGGCCTGATTCCTAAACCTGCACAAATATTGTGAGAGTAGAACCAAAAACCTACCGCTTGGTTGAAATAGAAGTGCACACTCGACAATAGCTGATAGCGATGCTGACTAGGCCACGGAGTAACCCTGTACATATAACAGAATTTATATATGAAGGGCAAGTGTTACGTTGCAAAAGGTCACCTTTTTGCAAAATGTCCGCCCCATTCACACTATTTTAGTCATAGAATGCAAACATGAACATCCAATGCATTGTGTTTTTTTCCAAACCATGAATCAAAATAAAATATCTACAGCCATACAAAGCTAGGCAAGTATATATATGAAATATGACGAAAAAAGACGAAAATCGGAAATTGTCTGAAACTAGGAATAAGTCGTTTCAAATATTGTAGCAGCACGATTAAATTATTTTGCAAGGTAAATCATTCCAAGCCTGGACTAGTACCTCAACCTTTTCTTTTCTCTTACTGGGACGACGAGGAGAGGACAGGTTTATGTTGCTACCTAGGTTTTGCTTTCGGGAAGTTACGATTTGTTCTCAATTCTCTCAACAACTGGGCCCGCCAACGCACACTCCCTCTCTAGTGTGCTTAAATATGCACCAGCCGACTGCAGATCAATAGATAACTGCTTTGAAACCAGGTCTGGGCGATCTGATCTTGGGCATATGTCATTTAAACCGGACTTTTGGACTCTTCTCTCGTTTTTTTTTAATTTGATATTCATGGCCAAACATTGCTGATTTCCGGTTTCCGTTTCCATAGTTACCGGTTCCGTTTCTATAGTTACCGCTTCTCAAGGTAAAGTAGGGACATCGCACTCAATGTGTTACCATCAATTACAGAGACCATGTGACTTGAATTTAGCCATCGTCTACAAAAACCTGACATGAGTTGGTCCTTCGAGATGTTGGCACCTCGCTCCCGCCGAAAGATGGCGCTCGTTCCTCATAGTACCCCCCCCCCGCCATCACCCCCTCCCCGCCATCACCCCCCCCCCCCCCACCGTCACACACACCGCGATATCATTGTTCCCTGATATTAGGTTGGACATTCATGAAGAAATAAAAGATGTAGACAATCCCTTATAGTACTTCAGTAGTAAATAATGCTAATATACGGTTGGTTGTATATTCAGGACGCATCAACCACTTTTGTTCATATCGCGTCAATGGGAGAAGGAAGGGAGAGTAGAGCCAGGTCCCCGGGGGTAACCCACTACTCATCACGAAGAAGGACATGGAATCTTTATCCTCCGACCACACAGACATGGCCACAGCGGGGCGCGAACCACCGATCCACGTGCCGTTAGGCCCTCAGGTGGTCACAGCACCCAATGCGAGCGCTCTAACCCACTGAGCTATCGGGGCGGCCTCGTTAATATACGGCAGACAGGGATGCCATATAAGGAACAGGCAGAAATGAAGGTTTTTTGCGTCTTTAATCATCTACATCAATTCGAAGTTAAAAATTAACTTGACCTCGGATGAAACAAAAACGAACAGTTGTCGGTCATGAGGTCAGGAGCACTGCGAAAGCAGACGTATTTGATTTCAAAGTACGAACATTGGTTCGTTCAAGAGTAATCTCATTTATCGCATGCGTAGAACAGCTTTCCTGACCTAGTTTTACTCATTTAACCTGATCGACTTTGGCTGATTTAACCTAACCTTGTTTTGCTGCTTTAATCTGATCTAGTTTTACTCATTTAACCTGATCGACTTTGGCTGATTTAACCTAACCTTGTTTTGCTGCTTTAATCTGATCTAGTTTTGCGTGTAACCACTGTGACAAGTATTAAGTCCACAATTTATACACAAGTATGAACTGCATACTTTTTACACAATTATTAAGTGCATAATTATTATACAATTATTGAGTGCATAATTTTTACGCAATTATTAAGTGCCTAATGCATACACAAATGTTAAGTGGATATTTTATACACAAATATAATTTTTCACAATTCCTATTTGTATTCTCTGGTAAGTTGTTTTGGTTGCTTTGGCAAAGCGGGCAGGGACTGTATGTGTGTGAAGGGAGGGAGGGAGGGGAGGAGGGGCAACGATATTGGTGGCTGTCCCTTATCCCCATCTTATTTCATACCCGATATTTTCAGATCAATAATGAACATATTGTGTCTTAACCATATGGTGGACTTTCTGCCCATTGCTAACATTGCTCAAGCAAATGATCTTCATATCTGTAGTAAGCGAATAATCTTAGCGAATAAATATGATAAACACGGTAAGAAAGAATCGATTAAGTTTCCAATCTCCACTCAATATCTCAATTTCGAAGGCTTTATGAAGCGTTTAACAAGGCAATGGTTTGATTAAAACAAAGTTATGAACATTATTATGGTATAAATCGGTTCATTATGGACCAAGCTCGGCAGGCTGGTGGCGATGAATTGCAATATTATGCTTACGCACGAGCGACATGCCGGGGAAGTTGGTTAGTTGCATATTCAGGACGCTTTAATCACTTTTGGTCATATAGCCTGAATGGGAAAAGGAAGGGAGAGTGGAGGCATGTCCCCGGGGGTAACCCCCTACTCTTGGCGAAGGAGGACATGGGAGCTTTATCCTGCGAACACACAGACATGGCCACAGCAGGGCTTGAGCCACCGATCCACGTTAGGCTCTCAGGTGGCCAGAGCACTCAAGGCGAGCGCTCTAACCCACGGAGCTATCGTGGCGGGAAGTACCAAGATCTTTGCTCTCCTGGCGGTGCCATGTTTTCATGATGGCAAAGATATTCCAAATGGCAGACCATATGGCTTGTTCGGTCTATATTTTAATTGATAATGCTCACATGTGTAAAGCTTCAGAGATAAATCTAGAGTTGTGCGTAAGGAGAAGAACAGGCTACGAGTGAATAACAGGGACTGGGTTTTGGATTCACTGATATTCTATCCGCATTTATGAACGTGTTTTGTATTATTTTGCTTAAAGCAATATACTTACATGCGCCATCTTACATTTTTTACATTTTAGAATCAAGACTAAAAGTATTTTAAAAATTATGATGCATATGTTTTATATCTCTTTGAGTCTGTAAAACAAACATTTCAACATAAAACTGCGCGGTCTATTTTTATCGCGCGCGGACGTGATAGCGACCCGCGGTCGACATCAGACACAAAATACCGAACGGCGAACAGGCGCGCAAGGATATAAAGCCGGCCACCAACTTCTGCTCCGGTGACCAAATTGCTTCTCTCCGGGTAGCCCGCAGGCTTTCATGATTTAAATTCAAGACAGAATGTACTTATTTGACATGGAGAAGAGGTTGGTAATACAAAAAATTACGGAATATATTGCTTTAACATATATCATGTATGAAATCTTCCATCGTTGCGGCTACAGTACAGTAATACACTTTATTCATTCATTAATATTCTACCCGCATGAAATGGGTTGCTCTCCAGTTTTTTGGAGAACTCATCAGCCCAGGTGAATTCCGCCCCTGGGGGTGGGGGGACGTGAGGGTACGATGTTGGGGTTGGGGACGGGGTGGGGGTGCTTGATGGAGAGCCGAAGGGAGGGGTCGGGAGGATTGGTGGGTTGGATTAGAACGAAGCAGGCGTCGATCGCTTGGTATGGAGCAGAGAACGAGAAGTACGGCATGAGACGTGCTGGCGTTAGAGGGTGATGGGGGTGATTGGGGTGATGGGGGTGATTGGGTGATTGGGTGATTAGGGGTGATATGGGGTTGGTGGCGTTAGGGGTTGGTTAGGGTGATAGGGGGTTGGTGGCGTTAGGGGCTGGTGGAGGTGATAGGGGGTTGGTGGCGTTGGGGGCTGGTGGGGGTGATAGGGGGTTGATGGCGTTTGGCGCTGTTGAGGGTGATAGCGGGTTGGTGGCGTTGGGGGCTGGTGGGGGTGATAGGGGGTTGGTGGCGTTGGGGGCTGGTGGGGGTGATAGGGGGTTGGTGGCGTTGGGGGCTGGTCGGGGTGATAGGGGGTTGGTGGTGTTGGGGGCTGGTGGGGGTGATAGGGGGTTGGTGGCGTTAGGGTATGGTGGGGGTGATAGGGGGTTGGTGGCGTTAGGCGCTGTTGAGGGTGATAGCGGGTTGGTGGCGTTGGGGGCTGGTGGGGGTGATAGGGGGTTGGTGGCGTTGGGGGCTGGTCGGGGTGATAGGGGGTTGGTGGCGTTGGGGGCTGGTGGGGGTGATAGGGGGTTGGTGGCGTTGGGGGTTGGTGGGGGTGATAGGGGTGATAGCGGGTTGGTGGCGTTGGGGGCTGGTGGGGGTGATAGGGGATTGGTGGCGTTGGGGGCTGGTGGGGGTGATAGGGGGTTGGTGGCGTTGGGGGTTGGTGGGGGTGATAGGGGTGATAGCGGGTTGGTGGCGTTGGGGGCTGGTGGGGGTGATAGGGGGTTGGTGGCGTTGGGGGCTGGTCGGGGTGATAAGGGGTTGGTGGCGTTAGGGGATGGTGGGGGTGATAGGGGGTTGGTGACGTTAGGGGCTGGTGGGGGTGATAGGGGGTTGGTGGCGTTAGGGGTTGGTGGGGGTGATAGGGGGTTGGTGGCGTTAGGGGCGGGTGGGGGTGATAGGGGGTTGGTGGCGTTGGGGGCTGGTGGGGGTGATAGCGGGTTGGTGGCGTTGGGGGCTGGTGAGGGTGATAGGGGGTTAGTGGTGTTGGGGGTTGGTGGGGGTG
Source organism: Arenicola marina (assembly GCA_964019135.1). Classification (NCBI taxonomy): domain Eukaryota; kingdom Metazoa; phylum Annelida; class Polychaeta; family Arenicolidae; genus Arenicola; species Arenicola marina. The sequence goes on from OZ025256.1 coordinate 28,371,730, forward strand.
ATAGGGGGTTGGTGGCGTTAGGGGATGGAGGGGGTGATAGGGGGTTGGAGGCGTTGGTGGGGGTGATAGGGGTGATAGGGGTTGGTGGGGGTGATAGGGGGTTGGTGGCGTTAGGGGATGGAGGGGGTGATAGGGGGTTGGAGGCGTTGGGGGCTGGTGAGGGTGATAGGGGGTTAGTGGTGTTGAGGGTTGGTGGGGGTGATAGGGGGTTGGTGGCGTTAGGGGATGGTGGGGGTGATAGGGGGTTGGATGCGTTGGGGGCTGGTGGGGGTGATAGCGGGTTGGTGGCGTTGGGGGCTGGTGGGGGTGATAGGGGGTTGGTGGCGTTAGGGGCTGGTGGGGGTGATAGGGGGTTGGTGGCGTTAGGGGCTGTTGGGGGTGATAGGGGGTTGGTGGCGTTAGGGGCTGGTGGGGGTGATAGGGGGTTGGTGGCGTTAGGGGTTGGTGGGGGTGATAGGGGGTTGGTGGCGTTAGGGACTGGTGGGGGTGATAGGGGGTTGGTGGCGTTAGGGGATGGTGGGGGTGATAGGGGGTTGGTGGCGTTAGGGGCTGGTGGGGGTGATAGGGGGTTGGTGGCGTTAGGGGCTGGTGGGGGTGATAGGGGGTTGGTGGCGTTAGGGGCTGGTGGGGGTGATAGGGGGTTGGTGGCGTTAGGGGATGGTGGGGGTGATAGGGGGTTGGTGGCGTTAGGGGCTGGTGGGGGTGATAGGGGGCTGGTGGGGGTGATAGGGGATTGGTGGCGTTAGGGGATGGTGGGGGTGATAGGGACTGGTGGGGGTGATAGGGGATTGGTGGCGTTAGGGGATGATGGGGGTGATAGGGGGTTGGTGACGTTAGGGGCTGGTGGGGGTGATAGGGGGTTGGTGGCGTTAGGGGTTGGTGGGGGTGATAGGGGGTTGGTGGCGTTAGGGGCTGGTGGGGGTGATAGGGGGTTGGTGGCGTTGGGGGCTGGTGGGGGTGATAGCGGGTTGGTGGCGTTGGGGGCTGGTGAGGGTGATAGGGGGTTAGTGGTGTTGGGGGTTGGTGGGGGTGATAGGGGGTTGGTGGCGTTAGGGGATGGAGGGGGTGATAGGGGGTTGGAGGCGTTGGGGGCTGGTGAGGGTGATAGGGGGTTAGTGGTGTTGAGGGTTGGTGGGGGTAATAGGGGGTTGGTGGCGTTAGGGGATGGTGGGGGTGATAGGGGGTTGGAGGCGTTGGGGGCTGGTGGGGGTGATAGCGGGTTGGTGGCGTTGGGGGTTGGTGGGGGTGATAGGGGGTTGGTGGCGTTAGGGGCTGGTGGGGGTGATAGGGGGTTGGTGGCGTTAGGGGCTGGTGGGGGTGATAGGGGGTTGGTGGCGTTAGGGGTTGGTGGGGGTGATAGGGGGTTGGTGGCGTTAGGGGCTGGTGGGGGTGATAGGGGGTTGGTGGCGTTAGGGGATGGTGGGGGTGATAGGGGGTTGGTGGCGTTAGGGGCTGGTGGGGGTGATAGGGGGTTGGTGGCGTTAGGGGCTGGTGGGGGTGATAGGGGGTTGGTGGCGTTAGGGGCTGGTGGGGGTGATAGGGGGTTGGTGGCGTTAGGGGATGGTGGGGGTGATAGGGGGTTGGTGGCGTTAGGGGCTGGTGGGGGTGATAGGGGGTTGGTGGCGTTAGGGGCTGGTGGGGGTGATAGGGGGCTGGTGGGGGTGATAGGGGATTGGTGGCGTTAGGGGATGGTGGGGGTGATAGGGACTGGTGGGGGTGATAGGGGATTGGTGGCGTTAGGGGATGGTGGGGGTGATAGGGGCTGGTGGGGGTGATAGGGGATTGGTGGCGTTAGGGGATGGTGGAGGTGATAGGGGCTGGTGGGGGTGATAGGGGGTTGGTGGCGTTAGGGGATGGTGGGGGTGATAGGGGCTGGTGGGGGTGATAGGGGGTTGGTGGCGTTAGGGGATGGTGGGGGTGATAGGGGCTGGTGGGGGTGATAGGGGGTTGGTGGCGTTAGGGGCTGGTGGGGTTGATAGGGGGTTGGTGGCGTTGGGGGCTGGTGGGGGTGATAGGGGGTTGGTGGCGTTAGGGGCTGGTGGGGGTGATAGGGGGTTGGTGGCGTTGGGGGCTGGTGGGGGTGATAGGGGGTTGTTGGCGTTTGGCGCTGTTGAGGGTGATAGCGGGTTGGTGGCGTTGGGGGCTGGTGGGGGTGATAGGGGGTTGGTGGCGTTGGGGGCTGGTCGGGGTGATAGGGGGTTGGTGGCGTTAGGGGCTGGTGGGGGTGATAAGGGGTTGGTGGCGTTAGGGGCTGGTGGGGGTGATAGGGGGTTGGTGGCGTTAGGGGTTGGTGGGGGTGATGGGGGGTTGGTGGCGTTAGGGGCTGGTGGGGGTGATAGGGGGTTGGTGGCGTTAGGGGATGGTGGGGGTGATAGGGGGTTGGTGGCGTTAGGGGCTGGTGGGGGTGATAGGGGGTTGGTGGCGTTAGGGGCTGGGGGGGGGGGTGATAGGGGGTTGGTGGCGTTAGGGGCTGGTGGGGGTGATAGGGGGTTGGTGGCGTTAGGGGATGGTGGGGGTGATAGGGGGTTGGTGGCGTTAGGGGCTGGTGGGGGTGATAGGGGATTGGTGGCGTTAGGGGATGGTGGGGGTGATAGGGGCTGGTGGGGGTGATAGGGGGTTGGTGGCGTTAGGGGCTGGTGGGGGTGATAGGGGGTTGGTGGCGTTAGGGGCTGGTGGTGGTGATAGGGGGCTGATGGGGGTGATAGGGGGTTGGTGGCGTTAGGGGATGGTGGGGGTGATAGGGGATTGGTGGGGGTGATAGGGGGTTGGTGGCGTTAGGGGCTGGTGGGGTTGATAGGGGGTTGGTGGCGTTGGGGGCTGGTGGGGGTGATAGGGGGTTGGTGGCGTTAGGGGCTGGTGGGGGTGATAGGGGGTTGGTGGCGTTTGGCGCTGTTGAGGGTGATAGCGGGTTGGTGGCGTTGGGGGCTGGTGGGGGTGATAGGGGGTTGGTGGCGTTGGGGGCTGGTCGGGGTGATAGGGGGTTGGTGGCGTTAGGGGCTGGTGGGGGCGATAAGGGGTTGGTGGCGTTGGGGGCTGGTGGGGGTGATAGGGGGTTGGTGGCTTTGGGGGCTGGTGGGGGTGATAGGGGGTTGGTGGCGTTGGGGGCTGGTGGGGGTGATAGGGGGTTGGTGGCGTTAGGCGCTGTTGAGGGTGATAGCGGGTTGGTGGCGTTGGGGGCTGGTGGGGGTGATAGGGGGTTGGTGGCGTTGGGGGCTGGTCGGGGTGATAGAGGGTTGGTGGCGTTAGGGGCTGGTGGAGGGGATAAGGGGTTGGTGGCGTTGGGGGCTGGTGGGGGTGATAGGGGGTTGGTGGCGTTAGGGGCTGGTGGGGGTGATAGGGGGTTGGTGGCGTTATCGGCTGGTGGTGGTGATAGGGGGCTGATGGGGGTGATAGGGGGTTGGTGGCGTTAGGGGATGGTGGGGGTGATAGGGGCTGGTGGGGGTGATAGGGGGTTGGGGGCGTCAGGGGCTGGTGGGGTTGATAGGGGTCTGGTGGGGGTGATAGGGGGTTGGTGGCGTTAGGGGCTGGTGGGGGTGATAGGGGGTTGGTGGCGTTGGGGGCTGGTGGGGGTGATAGGGGGTTGGTGGCGTTAGGGGCTGGTGGTGGTGATAGGGGGCTGATGGGGGTGATAGGGGGTTGGTGGCGTTAGGGGATGGTGGGGGTGATAGGGGGTTGGTGGCGTTAGGGGCTGGTGGGGGTGATAGGGGGTTGGTGGCGTTAGGGGCTGGTGGTGGTGATAGGGGGCTGATGGGGGTGATAGGGGGTTGGTGGCGTTAGGGGATGGTGGGGGTGATAGGGGCTGGTAGGGGTGATAGGGGGTTGGTGGCGTTAGGGGCTGGTGGGGTTGATAGGGGGTTGGGGGCGTTAGGGGCTGGTGGGGTTGATAGGGGGCTGGTGGGGGTGATAGGGGGTTGGTGGCGTTAGGGGCTGGTGGGGTTGATAGGGGGCTGGTGGGGGTGATAGGGGGTTGGTGGCGTTAGGGGCTGGTGGGGTTGATAGGGGGCTGGTGGGGGTGATAGGGGGTTGGTGGCGTTAGGGGCTGGTGGGGGTGATAGGGGGTTGGTGGCGTTGGGGGCTGATGGGGGTGATAGGGGGTTGGTGGCGTTAGGGGCTGGTGGGGGTGATAGGGGGCTGGTGGGGGAGATAGGGGGTTGGTGGCGTTGGGGGCTGGTGGGGGTGATAGGGGGTTGGTGGCGTTGGGGGCTGGTGGGGGTGATAGGGGGTTGGTGGCGTTAGGCGCTGTTGAGGGTGATAGCGGGTTGGTGGCGTTGGGGCTGGTGGGGGTGATAGGGGGTTGGTGGCGTTAGGGGCTGGTGGGGGTGATAGGGGGTTGGTGGCGTTGGGGGCTGGTCGGGGTGATAGGGGGTTGGTGGCGTTAGGGGCTGGTGGGGGTGATAAGGGGTTGGTGGCGTTGGGGGCTGGTGGGGGTGATAGGGGGTTGGTGGCGTTGGGGGTTGGTGGGGGTGATAGGGGTGATAGGGGGTTGGTGGCGTTGGGGGTTGGTGGGGGTGATAGGGGGTTGGTGGCGTTAGGGGCTGGTGGGGGTGATAGGAGGTTGGTGGCGTTAGGGGCTGGTGGGGGTGATAAGGGGTTGGTAGCGTTGGGGGCTGGTGGGGGTGATAGGGGGTTGGTGGCGTTAGGGGCTGGTGGGGGTGATAGGGGGTTGGTGGCGTTAGGGGATGGTGGGGGTGATAGGGGGTTGGTGGCGTTAGGGGCTGGTGGTGGTGATAGGGGGCTGATGGGGGTGATAGGGAGTTGGTGGCGTTAGGGGATGGTGGGGGTGATAGGGGCTGGTGGGGGTGATAGGGGGTTGGTGGCGTTAGGGGCTGGTGGGGTTGATAGGGGGCTGGTGGGGGTGATAGGGGGTTGGTGGCGTTAGGGGCTGGTGGGGGTGATAGGGGGTGGGTGGCGTTGGGGGCTGATGGGGGTGATAGGGGGTTGGTGGCGTTAGGGGCTGGTGGGGGTGATAGGGGGTTGGTGGCGTTAGGGGCTGGTGGGGGTGATAGGGGGTTGGTGGTGTTGGGGGTTGGTGGGGTTGATAGGGGGCTGGTGGGGGTGATAGGGGGTTGGTGGCGATGGGGGTTGGTGGGGTTGATAGGGGTGATAGGGGGTTGGTGGCGTTGGGGGTTGGTGGGGGTAATAGGGGGTTGGTGGCGTTAGGGGCTGGTGGGGGTGATATGGGGTTGGTGGCGTTAGGGGATGGTGGGGGTGATAGGGGGTTGGTGGCGTTAGGGGCTGGTGGGGTTGATAGGGGGCTGGTGGGGGTGATAGGGGGTTGGTGGCGTTAGGGGCTGGTGGGGGTGATAAGGGGTTGGTGGCGTTAGGGGCTGGTGCGGGTGATAGGGGGTTGGTGGCGTTAGGGGATGGTGGGGGTGATAGGGGGTTGGTGGCGTTAGGGGCTGGTGGGGGTGATAGGGGGTTGGTGGCGTTAGGGGCTGGTGGGGGTGATAGGGGGTTGGTGGCGTTAGGGGATGGTGGGGGTGATAGGGGGTTGGTGGCGTTAGGGGCTGGTGGGGGTGATAGGGGGTTGGTGGCGTTAGGGGCTGGTGGGGGTGATAGGGGGTTGGTGGCGTTAGGGGCTGGTGGGGGTGATAGGGGGTTGGTAGCGTTAGGGGCTGGTGGGGGTGATAGGGGGTTGGTGGCGTTGGGGGATGGTGGGGGTGATAGGGGGTTGGTGGCGTTAGGGGCTGGTGGGGGTGATAGGGGGTTGGTGGCGTTAGGGGCTGGTGGGGGTGATAGGGGGTTGGTGGCGTTGGGGGCTGGTGGGGGTGATAGGGGGTTGGTGGCGTTGGGGGCTGGTGGGGGTGATAGGGGGTTGGTGGCGTTGGGGGTTGGTGGGGGTGATAGGGGTGATAGGGGGTTGGTGGCGTTGGGGGTTGGTGGGGGTAATAGGGGGTTGGTGGCGTTAGGGGCTGGTGGGGGTGATAGGAGGTTGGTGGTGTTAGGGGCTGGTGGGGGTGATAGGGGGTTGGTGGCGTTAGGGGCTGGTGGGGGTGATAGGGGGTTGGTGGCGTTAGGGGCTGGTGGGGGTGATATGGGGTTGGTGGCGTTTGGGGATGGTGGGGGTGATAGGGGGTTGGTGGCGTTAGGGGCTGGTGGGGGTGATAGGGGGTTGGTGGCGTTAGGGGCTGGTGGGGGTGATAAGGGGTTGGTGGCGTTAGGGGCTGGTGCGGGTGATAGGGGGTTGGTGGCGTTAGGGGCTGGTGGGGGTGATAGGGGGTTGGTGGCGTTAGGGGCTGGTGGGGGTGATAGGGGGTTGGTGGCGTTAGGGGCTGGTGGGGGTGATAGGGGGTTGGTGGCGTTAGGGGATGGTGGGGGTGATAGGGGGTTGGTGGCGTTAGGGGCTGGTGGGGGTGATAGGGGGTTGGTGGCGTTAGGGGCTGGTGGGGGTGATAGGGGGTTGGTGGCGTTAGGGGCTGGTGGGGGTGATAGGGGGTTGGTAGCGTTAGGGGCTGGTGGGGGTGATAGGGGGTTGGTGGCGTTAGGGGATGGTGGGGGTGATAGGGAGTTGGTGGCGTTAGGGGCTGGTGGGGGTGATAGGGGGTTGGTGGCGTTAGGGGCTGGTGGGGGTGATAGGGGGTTGGTGGCGTTAGGGGATGGTGGGGGTGATAGGGGGTTGGTGGCGTTAGGGGCTGGTGGGAGTGATAGGGGGTTGGTAGCGTTGGGGGCTGGTGGGGGTAATAGGGGGTTGGTGGGGGTGATAGGGGGTTGGTGGCGTTAGGGGCTGGTGGGGGGTGGTAGGGGGTTGGTGGCGTTAGGGGATGGTGGGGGTGATAGGGAGTTGGTGGCGTTAGGGGTTGGTGGGGGTGATAGGGGGTTGGTGGCGTTAGGGGCTGGTGGCGGTGATAGGGGGTTGGTGGCGTTAGGGGATGGTGGGGGTGATAGGGAGTTGGTGGCGTTAGGGGTTGGTGGGGGTGATAGGGGGTTGGTGGCGTTAGGGGCTGGTGGCGGTGATAGGGGGTTGGTGGCGTTGGGGGCTGGTGGGGGTGATAGGGGGTTGGTGGCGTTAGGGGCTGGTGGGGGTGATAGGGGGTTGGTGGCGTTAGGGGATGGTGGGGGTGATAGGGGGTTGGTGGCGTTAGGGGCTGGTGGGGGTGATAGGGGGTTGGTAGCGTTAGGGGATGGTGGGGGTGATAGGCGGTTGGTGGCGTTAGGGGCTGGTGGGGGTGATAGGGGGTTGGTAGCGTTGGGGGCTGGTGGGGGTGATAGGGGGTTGGTGGCGTTAGGGGATGGTGTGGGTGATAGGGGGTTGGTGGCGTTAGGGGCTGGTGGGGGTGATAGGGGGTTGGTAGCGTTGGGGGCTGGTGGGGGTGATAGGGGGTTGGTGGCGTTAGGGGATGGTGGGGGTGATAGGCGGTTGGTGGCGTTAGGGGCTGGTGGGGGTGATAGGGGGTTGGTAGCGTTGGGGGCTGGTGGGGGTGATAGGGGGTTGGTGGCGTTAGGGGCTGGTGGGGGTGATAGGGGGTTGGTGGCGTTAGGGGCTGGTGGGGGTGATAGGGAGTTGGTTGCGTTAGGGGCTGGTGGGGGTGATAGGGGGTTGGTAGCGTTGGGGGCTGGTGGGGGTGATAGGGGGTTGGTGGCGTTAGGGGATGGTGGGGGTGATAGGCGGTTGGTAGCGTTGGGGGCTGGTGGGGATGATAGGGGGTTGGTGGCGTTAGGGGCTGGTGGGGGTGATAGGGGGTTGGTGGCGTTAGGGGCTGGTGGGGGTGATAGGGGGTTGGTGGCGTTAGGGGATGGTGGGAGTGATAGGGGGTTGGTGGCGTTAGGGGCTGGTGGGTGTGATAGGGGGTTGGTAGCGTTGGGGGCTGGTGGGGGTGATAGGGGGTTGGTGGGGGTGATAGGGGGTTGGTGGCGTTAGGGGCTGGTGGGG
>OZ025256.1:28379799-28422943 GCA_964019135.1 Arenicola marina
GGGGATGGTGGGGGTGATAGGGGGTTGGTGGCGTTAGGGCTGGTGGGGGTGATAGGGGGTTGGTAGCGTTAGGGGCTGGTGGGGGTGATAGGGGGTTGGTGACGTTAGGGATGGTGGGGGTGATAGGGGGTTGGTGACGTTAGGGGATGGTGGGGGTGATAGGGGTTGGTGGCGTTAGGGATGGTGGGGGTGATAGGGGGTTGGTGGCGTTAGGGGCTGGTGGGGGTGATAGGGGGTTGGTAGCGTTAGGGGTGGTGGGGGTGATAGGGGGTTGGTGGCGTTAGGGGCTGGTGGGGGTGATAGGGGGCTGGTGGCGTTAGGGGATGGTGGGGGTGATAGGGGGTTGGTGGCGTTGGGGTTGGTGGGGGTGATAGGGAGTTGGTGGCGTCAGGGGATGGTGGGGGTGATAGGGGGTTGGTGGCGTTAGGGGCTGGTAGGGGTGATAGGGGGTTGGTGGCGTTAGGGGTTGGTGGGGGTGATAGGGGGTTGGTGGCGTTAGGGGCTGGTGGGGTGATAGGGGTTGGTGGCGTTAGGGGCTGGTGGGAGTGATAGGGGTTGGTGGCGTTAGGGCTGGTGGGGTGATAGGGGGTTGGTGGCGTTAGGGGATGGTGGGGGTGATAGGGGGTTGGTGGCGTTAGGGGCTGGTGGGGGTGATAGGGGGTTGGTAGCGTTAGGGGCTGGTGGGGGTGATAGGGGGTTGGTGGCGTTAGGGGCTGGTGGGGGTGATAGGGGGCTGGTGGCGTTAGGGGATGGTGGGGGTGACAGGGGTTGGTGGCGTTGGGGGTTGGTGGGGGTGATAGGGAGTTGGTGGCGTCAGGGGATGGTGGGGGTGATAGGGGGTTGGTGGCGTTAGGGGCTGGTGGGGTGATAGGGGGTTGGTGGCGTTAGGGGTTGGTGGGGGTGATAGGGGGTTGGTGGCGTTAGGGGCTGGTGGGGTGATAGGGGGTTGGTGGCGTTAGGGGCTGGTGGGAGTGATAGGGGGTTGGTGGCGTTAGGGGATGGTGGGGGTGATAGGGGGTTGGTGGCGTTAGGGGCTGGTGGGGGTGATAGGGGGTTGGTGACGTTAGGGGCTGGTGGGGGTGATAGGGGGTTGGTGGCGTTGGGGGCTGGTGGGGGTGATAGGGGGTTGGTGGCGTTAGGGGATGGTGGGGGTGATAGGGGGTTGGTGGCGTTAGGGGATGGTGGGGGTGATAGGGGGTTGGTGGCGTTAGGGGATGGTGGGAGTGATAGGGGGTTGGTGGCGTTGGGGGCTGGTGGGGGTGATAGGGGGTTGGTGGCGTTAGGGGATGGTGGGAGTGATAGGGGGTTGGTGGCGTTGGGGGCTGGTGGGGGTGATAGGGGGTTGGTGGCGTTAGGGGCTGGTGGGGGTGATAGGGGGTTGTTGGCGTTAGGGGCTGGTGGGGGTGATAGGGGGTTGGTGGCGTTAGGGGATGGTGGGAGTGATAGGGGGTTGGTGGCGTTGGGGGCTGGTGGGGGTGATAGGGGGTTGGTGGCGTTAGGGGCTGGTGGGGGTGATAGTGGGTTGGTAGCGTTGGGGATGGTGGGGGTGATAGGGGGTTGGTGGCGTTAGGGGCTGGTGGGGTGATAGGGGGTTGGTGGCGTTAGGGGCTGGTGGGGGTGATAGGGGGTTGGTGGCGTTAGGGCTGGTGGAGGTGATAGGGGGTTGGTGGCGTTAGGGGCTGGTGGGGTGATAGGGGGTTGGTAGCGTTGGGGGCTGGTGGGGGTGATAGGGGGTTGGTGGCGTTAGGGGATGGTGGGGGTGATAGGGGGTTGGTGGCGTTAGGGGCTGGTGGGGGTGATATGGGGTTGGTGGCGTTAGGGGCTGGTGGGGGTGATAGGGGGTTGGTGGCGTTGGGGGATGGTGGGGGTGATAGGGGGTTGGTGGCGTTAGGGGATGGTGGGGGTGATAGAGGGATGGTGGCGATGATAGGGGGTTGGTGGCGTTAGGGGCTGGTGGGGGTGATAGGGGGTTGATGGCATTAGGGGCTGGTGGGGGTGATAGGGGGTTGGTGGCGTTAGGGGCTGGTGGGGGTGATAGGGGGTTGGTGGCGTTAGGGGCTGGTGGGGTGATAGGGGGTTGGTGGCGTTAGGGCTGGTGGGGGTGATAGGGGGTTGGTGGCGTTAGGGGCTGGTGGGGGTGATAGGGGGTTGGTGGCGTTAGGGGCTGGTGGGGGTGATAGGGGGTTGGTGGCGTTAGGGGATGGTGGGGGTGATAGGGGGTTGGTGGCGTTGGGGGCTGGTGGGGGTGATAGGGGGTTGGTGGCGTTAGGGGCTGGTGGGGGTGATAGGGGGCTGGTAGCGTTGGGGGCTGGTGGGGGTGATCGGGGGTTGGTGGCGTTAGGGGATGGTGGGGGTGATAGGGGGTTGGTGGCGTTAGGGGCTGGTGGGGGTGATAGGGGGTTGGTGGCGTTAGGGGCTGGTGGGGGTGATAGGGGGTTGGTGGCGTTAGGGGATGGTGGGGGTGATAGGGGGCTGGTGGGGTGATAAGGGGTTGGTGGCGTTAGGGGCTGGTGGGGGCGATAGGGGGTTGGTGGCCTTAGGGGCTGGTGGTGGTGATAGGGGGCTGATGGGGGTGATAGGGGGTTGGTGGCGTTAGGGGATGGTGGGGTGATAGGGGCTGGTGGGGGTGATAGGGGGTTGGTGGCGTTAGGGGCTGGTGGGGTTGATAGGGGGCTGGTGGGGGTGATAGGGGTTGGTGGCGTTAGGGGCTGGTGGGGGTGATAGGGGGTTGGTGGCGTTGGGGCTTGGTGGGGGATAGGGGGTTGGTGGCGTTGGGGGCTGGTGGGGGTCATAGGGTGTGGCCTTGGGGGGGGGGGTGTGGCTGGGTGATAAGGGTTGGACAGTAGGGTTGGCTATGACAGCACATCAGGCTCACCTTGAATTATTTAGCACCACGCCTTTAAATAATTAATGGCATGCGTGTAAAGTTAACACCGCGCCTTTAATTATTTAACGGCACGCGTGTAAAGTTAACACCATGCCTTTAAGTAATTAAGGGCGTGCGTGTAAAGTTAACACCGCGCCTTTAATTATTTAACGGCACACGTGTAAAGTTAACACCATGCCTTTAAATATCCCGTCAATCCCACCATGGACAACGAATCTCCATCTGAATTATAACCAATAATTAATTCAGTATGCTAATTTAACAGAAATATTTATTGACACGATTGAACATATAGAAGCAATCCTGCCTAGGCAGGAACCAAATTGCTTGACTTCTGTTAATACGACCGAAATGACCGGTAATATATATATATTTAATTCGATATACCAATATGCTTAAAAATTATTGCTTTCTTTACCTATAGGCAAGCTCGATGACAAACGAAATACATAGAAGTAGAACCAGTGTGGCAATTCGTTCCTTAAGGCCTAACTCAACAAGGGTTTCGCACTGTTGCCAAGTTATACTGAACCGTTCTTGTCCGAACTCAGCTCGCACCTTTGCTGCCTGGTAGTGAGCATTTCTAAGTGCTGATAATTCAGATTCAAGTTGATCAATCAATGCCTGCAACAAATGAAATGCATTTAACTTCATTGGCAAAAAAACCCAATGCAAACAAAAATCATATAAATAAACAAGAATGAAGTGACACGAGGACAATGTACATGATCAAGGATTCGAACCTGGTAAGTTTCTTTATTTGACATTGGAATCTATATAGGCCTTGGTTATTATCTGTAAAAGAAAAAAAAATCTTCATCTGATATCATGAGATCGTATCATATGATTACATAATCTCTGATACCATATACATATGCTCGCAAAAATAATAATTTTAGACTTGCTTAAAGGTAAAAAACATAGTCATAGCAAGCTTGTATGAATACCTTCTTACTCTTACAAAATTTACTTACGTTGCAGTCTGTCAACCGCGCTTGCATATCATTCCGGTCGATGACGAGGCTGTCCACTCTAGACAAATTTCTCGTGCATTCACGCATTCGCCTGACAGCTTCATCTACTGTCATGGTGTCTTGACTGCGCGATCGGATGACATCTACTACGATTTGGCGAATATTACCGAGGAAATCATAAACCGCAGGGTGATTGTGATTATTCCTATTGGCCTGCTGCTTTCTTTGTGAAGGATAGAGCTGCAGGGTACGCTTAGGCCGCGTTTGTCTCGCGCTCGGTCATTGGCTGGCATTGCTTGGAATACCGATTGGTTAAAAATTACAGGTCCGATGTTAACTTTAAGGGCGTGCGTGTAAAGTTAAAGGCATGCCTTTAAATAATTAAGAGCGTGGTATTCACTTTACGCGCACGCCCTTAATTATTTAAAGGTGTGGTGTTAACTTTACACGCGTGCCTTTAAATAATTAAAGGTGTGGTTTTAACTTTACACGCACGCCCTTAATTATTTAAAGGCGTGGTGTTAAATAATTAAAGGTGAGCCTGATGTGCTGTCATACTATGACATCTCAGATCCCAGATCCGCCATTGCGCTGCGAGTGCTTGGAGACGCCATGGAAAGTAGTTATAACAAAACATATTGTTTCTATGTGTATAAAAATATTTACATACAAATGAATTTCGTATAATTTCTCCATGCGTTCTCCATAGTTATAAATAGTACGGCAGTTAAAGCTGTGACTCGATTGATGTAACTAAAGGACTTACTGGCATATATGGTAGTATGGCAACGAGATGAGCTAGACCGAAAAATAATGTCACAAAGTATGTCTGCCGCCAACGATCTACTATAAATAGATTTCAGCTTATGTACAGTTATGCGATGGGCAAAATAACCGAGAGGGAGAGTGAGGACGCGGGGAGAGGGGGAGGGGGTATAAGGGGCGCACTGAATCTCTTACACCCCACAACCTCGCCATTTGCGCTGCGAATTGCTGCCGAGTTGCATGTTTGCAAGCTCATGAAATATGGAGGAGCCAGCGGCCAAGGTGACCTTGATATTCGGGGACGCTGACAGGGCCGTATTTATGCTTCCAATACTTAGTCGAGGGTCATTAGCTGCGTGCGACACCGGAAGGGAGGTCCGAACTCGAGGCGAAGGGGGCAAGAGGGGGGGGGGGGGATTGGGGGTGGTGTGTGTGTGTGTGGGGGGGGGGGGGAGCTTGATAGAGGGCCGAGGGGAGGGGTGGGGGGATTGGTGGGTAGGGTTAGAATGCAGCCGGCGTCGATCGCTTGGTATGGCGCAGAGAGGGAGTAGGGTGAGGAGATGTGCTGGCGTTGGCGGTGGGGGGGGCGGGGGGGGGGGGTGGAGTTAAGGTTTGGTGTCACTGCGGGAGGGTGTCAGGGGTGATGGCGTTGGGGGCTGGTGGGGGTAATAGGGGGTGGCCTTGGGGGAGGGCTGGGGCGGGTGATGAGGGGGAGGGGGGGCGGGGGTTGATGGCAGGAGGGGCTGGGGTGTTGTTTTTGTCGTCAAGCACGGAACTGACGTCAAGTAGATCCACTAATGACAACAGGAAAGGTGAGGTTACTGGTGGCACAATGTGTTGTTCCAACGTCCTCCATCGAGCAAATTTGTTATGTACATATCGACGGGATGTAAGGTCGGCAGGGTTAACCAACTTTAACTGATGCTCCATAGATAACATTTTGCAAGAGCGAAAGCAATATCCTTTCTTTGATATGAAGCGAAATGAACGAGCAGGATTTGTTTCATAAAAACAGCGAAATGTACTGCCCGTAACAGGGCTATAAAGTCTCGTTCGCTTAGACTTCCGGTTTACTCATTTTGGGGCCAAACAAAAGAAGCACGTGTTCGGAACGAGTTTAGAATCTCTGCGCACACTGGTATCCTGACTATTTGTGACGTAGGGGTGACTTGTATGTTACGCAAAGAGAGAGACTGGGAACCAGACTACCTGCGCAAAAGCCAGGCGCCGAGGGGTGGGTCCATTGCGGAAGGCCTAGCGTTATGATTAAGAATATTTAAGAAATATAGCTTCACAAAATGGATAGATGACATATTTTTTATTAGTTTGCGCCATCAAAATGACGAATATTTGTTACGACGGGACAATACGACTGACAAACTAACGTTTTTTGGCATTTCCTACGAAAACGAGGCATTATGACGTCACACGGATTCTCCCGGGTGACAACGTTGGCGCAACGCTTCAAACAGAAAACTTACAAAAATGAAGAAACTTGGTCTTTTCGTGATCCAAAAGTGATACGAAAACATCCAACTGGTCTTATCTTATCTTTACCATGGGGTTTAATGACGCACCCGTGTGTTGTTACTCCATGCACTGCACATTTTGACAGCGGAATGGTTAAGTCGATCACTTGCTCTCGCCATTTTTGTTACCGTGGAGGCACGCGAAGCTCTGTGACGTCACTCGCTGTTTGGTAAACTTGCGAAAGCCCGGGTGCAGGGCTAAATTTAGAACGCTATTTTTAGCTTTCGAGTGTTTTGAAGACGGACTTTTCCTTGTATATTCCCAAAGTTCTGTGCTTCATCGCCTCCAAATATTTTAACGTATATCTCCCATAGTCATGTTTAGTGAAATGGTACTCATAGTCTTTAGAATAAACCTGGAAAGAAATTGACTTATAGCTGCCTATACTTCAACATGGAGCACGTGTGTTTGTTTGTCCCCAAAACTGCAGTCTCGCGGCCCGATCGCGAGAACTGTATAGCCCTATGACGTCATTATTGCTACCTTTAGGATGACGTCATAGCCTCAATGTTAATGAATTACATTACACTGCATGGCCTTCATAGTATACTCATGGAGTCGCTATTTGCCATTCAGCCTATGTGAAAAAATACAATGAGCATGTAGAGAGAAATGTAAAATATCATAAGGTGCCAATCAGTTCTTGATAAAAAAAGGAATAAAGAAAATGATATATGTAGGTTCTTATTGCTTATATATAGACAGAATGCCAGCAAGAAATGAAAAGCCACGTTACGATGGACAATGTTTTAGCCTGAATACTTCATCTCCTTCATGACTGGGGCTTTCTTGTGTACAATATCATCAAATTTCGGACACGGCTCTCATTATTTTATCATGGAGATAAATATGGTTGTCACATTTGTTTGAAGACTTAACACGAATAATTTTAGATCGGTAAGTTTCCTTAAACATTTACAATTTAATTTTACAGGTGGGGTATATTGCTGCTATATGAACAATTTATAATGGCAGGTTTACTCTTATTTTTCACCGCAAACCCGCTCTGTGAACGCACATTTTCAGAGCCTCCCCCCCCCCCCATCCCCTCTATAGTTTTTTATAGGGGTATCCTTTTCATCATAAATGTCCGCTCTCCCAGGCAGCAATGGGCACCCGCCCGGGGTCGGGGGGGGGGGGGGGGCGCCACATGTCTGTGGCATTCAGGTCCAATTCCAGCTCCGACTAACCTCAAAGATTTGATTACAAGATCAAATCAGGCATAAGCCTCAATACGTGTCATAGAAATGTCACTGAATTGTCCAAGAGCAGCCCCTTTACAGCATTGATCGAACTTCAGTCCGTAAGCCCGCGTGTAGATTCGCATTATGTAGGTAGCAAAGCAATAAATCTGTGACCATTATGTAGTACACCAAAAACATTTTAAGTTTTGCCTATATCGTCTTCTTGTTTAGAATGTCGCGAACATCTTGCAGACTTCGCTCATAAATTATGCTCTCTCCCCTATGCTTCTGTAGGTGCCAACCCAATAAATCTGTGACTATTATGTAGTATGCCAGAAAAAACATGTTTAAGCTGTTGTTTTTAAGTTTTGTCTATATCGTATTAAAGTCTTTGTTTAGAATGTCGCGAATATCTTGCAGTCTTCACTAATAAATGATCTTCTCTCCCCTAGAACTGCGTGTAATGTTCTTCCATTGGCTCATATATTTACAACAATGAAAGAGCAGCAGTGTTAATAACCAAGACACAATTAGGGGAACGTGGGGCAAAATGGGGACGATAATTATCATCCTGACATCTATTTATTTTATATCATGTATATGCGATATTTTATGTTTTTCCGGCCATTTTCTCCCACTGGCTTTGCTTAACCTCTCAGCTTGTGTCACGTGGCCATGACCACAGTGCTACGAATGATACAGCTTTTGCGTATGCAGACCTGGGCAGTATATTACTCCGCGTAAGAATCGGAGTCACGAAACCGTTTTGCCTAATGAGGCACATCGAATCGCCCCCCAGTAGGAATAGTAAGTACCGCGGCACAATGCCCTCTTTTATATTGTTTAAGAGCGGATGGCCCACTTTAGTGTTGCTCAGTAGCATAATGACCTCCCTTATGACCGGGTATCAGCATAACGCAATGTACATACATATCGTCTTGTCGTTGTCGTAGTAATATCGTTAGATATTTCGGTTGATGGCGCCGTATTTATTTACCATTGATTGCCATGGCGACGTACGCGGCAGATATTTTCTCCGCCACGTGGCGCTAGCAGTCTTGTTGGGGTGCTTGCTCCGCTTTTTGTAAATACATATATATATACGTCGGAGTTTAATGTCAATTTCGCCATTATTTAGGGACAATCTATATCTGAGAAAACAACGTTTTCCTCCTGTAGTGTAGGCTCGTGTCTTTCATGTGTTGTCTCCAGTGTGATTGTGTGACTATGACTGTCACATCAATCTAATGTAGCATGACACGACACCGTCAATACAGATTCATGTAGCAGGAGACGGACCATTTGATGTAGGCATACAGAGCGTTGTAAAATGCAAAATGTATTCAGTTCCGTAGTACGAGGGCTTGATTTTTTTGAAGAAATATTGAACATTTATTTTTTTAACAGGCAAAACAATATTAGTTTTACAAAGAATTAAAGCCCCCCGTGAATACCAAATGGTCCGTCCCTAACAAAATAAAACCCCGTTTGTAACCGCTACAGCCTCCTTAGTAGAAGACAGTAATAACAATATCTAAACGTGATTTTATTTCGTCAGTTAAATGAAGCTAATTATTCATTATATTAATAAACGTTCCACAAGAGTATCCATTTCCCCCAAATGCCACAAGTATTTGTTGGATATCTCAAGATGTTGGAAATGTAAATGTCTTCATGAATGGAGTAAAACAGAGGTTAGGAGACACTTCCCAACAAGGATGGCAATCTGATATGGACAGCTCCAGCAAACTTAGAACACTAGCTCAATTTAAGTCTTTACTAGAGCCAGAATGTGTTAACGTTATCAGCCACGGAAGGGCACTAGCCAGGTTGAGGTGCTCGGCTCATAGCTTAGAAATTGAAAGGGGTAGGTACTGTAATATAGAGCCACAAGATAGATATTGCAAATTCTGTTTCAACATGGGGAACATCTTGTGGAAGACGAATATCACTTTACTCTGGTGTGTCCATTATATGCCTCAAGTCGGGATAAGAGACTGCCAAAAGTATATACACGGTACCCCTCTTCCAAAAATTGTAACAGACTCTTTAGCAGTAAAAACGACACCGTTGTTATGACTTTAGCCAGTTTCGTTTACGAAGCAGTCAACATAAGAGAGTCAGTTTTAGCATCGCTGTAGCTGATATATATTTGTATATATTTGTATTTGCACGTTATCTATAGGAATTTTGAACCGACAATTGTACATATGTACCATGGGCGTTATGCCTAAAGCACTTAATAAACATTATACATGCATACAAATGCCACAGCCATGTTAGATCAGATATATTCAGTAGTGAAAACTTTAACATTGCCGGAACCCGTTAATCCGACACATCCGGTTACGCCCGAATTTGTTTCGGATAACGAATATGTGGGATTAACGAATTGAAAGCCAATTAAAACGGCGCGGCTCCACGGTCAATTGGTCGGATAAGCGAGAGAAATAGGCACTTTGGTTGCAGAAAAGCCGTGTCGGTGCCGGTAAGCGAATGTCGGATTAACGGGGGCAATTAGCATTGTGGAAATCCGTTACAGGTCGAACTGTGTCGGATAGCCAGGATTTCCGGATTAACGGGTGTCGGATAAACGGGGTCTGACTGTAGTATATATAATGACAATTTTTTTTGAAGTAAAAAAAAACCCTGGTGAATTTTATAAATATATTAATATAAAGTAGGTTCTTTGAGTTGGATGTTTTTGCATACCGGTATATACTCATAGTGATAGATAGTGGGGTCCTCACGTTGCACTCTGCCAATAGAAGGAGCTGGTTCCTCATCCTCACATCGCCTCAGCCTCACGTAACCGTCAACCGCACGGTTGACCTCAACGATGCTGGGGTCACAACAATGTTTTAGAGTGTTATTTAGTTTTAGATTTTGTATTTTTAAAGCAGAATTTGAAATTCATTGAAATGTTCATTCCGTGGTCGTACGATCAAGATGAAAGAGCGAAAAAATCGTTCAAAAAGGCACGGGGTCAAAGTTCAAAGCGCTTCACGCCTTTGACCTCGATCGAACTCGAAAACATAGTTCGAAACTAACATGGCTTGTAATTAATCAAAATCGAATAAATTTGTCTGGTACGGTACCAGAAGTACAGTAAACGGCAAACAGTTTGATATTTAAAGCCAAACTACGAGTATGTCTTCGATTAGATTCATTGTCAATGTTCGCCCATGAAGGATAATTCGACGTGCTTAATTCTGACGTGGGGCAGAGGGATTATAGCGTAAGCGAAACGCCTTCTGTCGGGAGATCGGGCACGTTGCTGAGCCTGGAATGTTACTGTGCCGTGAGTATGTATCAGTGTGTTCCGTTTCTCTCTTTCTCTGTGTCTGTGTGACAAGTATTGCTAGACTTACAATGGCAGGGGTCTATGAACGGAATGATATTTATGGAGGACCACTGGGGCGTCTAAACAAAGCGGTCTCGCTGTGTCATGGCGATTGGAGCGGCGAGATCGTGAACTACAGCCATTCTACCCTCCAATTGGGTGACACCGCTAGCCGTAAATATCCTCGTCCCCCCCCCACCCCCCATCCCCCTACCATCGCCTATGCGCCGTACCACGGGCACTGTCCCCCACCCCAACCCTCACTCCACTGCCCCCTGTGCCACGGGCATTGTGCCCCACCCCAACCCCCACTCCACTGCCCCCTGTGCCACGGGTATTGTCCCCCACCCCAAACCCCACCCCACGCCCCCATGTACCACGGCCTTTGTCCCTGTGCCATGTCTGCTATCGGAGTATATCCTCTTCCTTATGTGGCAACGACCTCGTAAACCAAGGTAAAAAACGGCACCAGTTGTAGCAGGTAACAGGCGGTGGTAACGCACAAAACCAATCACCAGTTGCGTAGCCAATCAGGACCACAATCGCTTTCCGGTGTCACACAAAAAAACCCCACAAAGCTTCGAGTACCAATAGAAATATTGCTTCTTAGAAATGATACAAAATACTAGGTTTAATAGAAACGTTTCTTACGCCCCCAGGTCATTTGATTATAAGCACCAGTAATTATTTTTTGGACGACCATTAGCCACGTAAGCGGGACCCTTCTGTCCTCCCCTCTAAGATCATGTTCTCAGGCTGGGTCCCCGCCTGTCAGCCATCGATTTGGGGTTGATGAACCGCAGCGCGACCTGGCGGGTGAGATTGGGGCTGAAGCGTGCTTAGAGGCTATTGGGTGGCTAGATTGTAACCAATTAATTGCTGAATACTAGGGTATTCCCCAGGGTATTGGTGTGTTCGCAGCATTTCTCAATTTAATTTAATATATCATGAAAAAACATGAGAAAACGTTATGGTTGACATGTTGTGTTCAAAATAGTTTAAACGTGACCCATTTTAAGCCATAAATTAAAAGGGATTCCCCACCCGTTCTCCATTTGGTGTGTGCAGTTCCATTGTTCATGGCGGCCAGTGGGGGACGGATCTGTGGCTGGGAGGGAAGACGAATACATCGGTATGACGATGGAGCAGTCTCCAAAAGAAAATTCATTAAGATATTTCGTCGTGTCGAGAGAGGGATGAGCAAATGCAGACAAAGGCCCATCTCTACTCGGGTCTTACTCGTGCGGACAAGCATCAATAGGCTTTGTTACAAATGGAGAGTGAGAGAAAAAAGAGAAAGACGTAGAGAGAGAGAGACACACACACACAAAGAGACAAATTATGGGCGAGATTCAGAAATACAGACAGACAAATTATCAGAGAGTGTGAAGATGTGCTAATAGAGCGACAGAGAGGCAGACATAGATTCAGACAAATCCAGAGATGAAAGAGATAGTTGTAAATATTTAAACATTCTGTCAAGTTTTCTGGATTCGTGTTAGACATTCCATCGATCCGAGTCTCTCCAATGTCAAGAATAACGCGCTAAGGTATTGTATATCGCTCGTGCCGTCAGGCTCGCTATCAGTATCGTACTGACGACTCTACTTAACATCCCGCGTCTTGAAGGGCCGCGTCTATTTTGACCGTCGCACTGGCAACGCAAAACGGGCCTACTTCGGTGGGCCACCCTACGAGTGGGTAGTTTTCTTCACCTGATACTTTGCCCCCGGAAGTAGCGGTCAATAAGATGTCAAGTTACTCCCGGACGCAAGAGCTTTTCCCTCATTTTCGTTTTCTGATCCCCGGCGTCCCCGGGGGAGGTGGCCCGTCGGTAGGAGCGGCCTTAGTGCGTTGCTATCCGAGGATACCTATATGCAGCCCGACTTCCGGTGTGACCGTTCCCGGCATGCCTTGCCGTGTGTTTCACAGATAGCATGACAGAGCGGCCCCCTGGGGGGCGCCACTGAGATCTGTCGGTGCACACTGTCGGGCCGAGGTCATTCATCACGTGATGACAGTGCCGCGGTCCCGTCGGAGCCGCCACGCTATTGGTTGATAAGTCTTCCCCGGCCCCACGCTGGTGTGGAACCGGTTTCGGCAGAGGGATCGGGGTGGGGGGCGGTTAGAACAGCTTAGCGATAATGAGAGAAGAAGAGTGGTAGAAGAAGAGAGTAAGCGAAATAGAGAGGGACAGAGAGAAGCAGGAGGAGATAGAGAGAATCGAAGTCTGAAAAATAGGGGGATAGTGAGATAAATAGGGAGGAAGAGATTGAGTCAGAAATAGAAAATCCGAGATAGAGAGATATCGAGGGAGGTAGGGGGGGGGGGGCGGGGGGTATCGGGGTGGCGAGGGAGAGAGAGAGTGGGAAAGAAAGAGAGAGATAGTACTTTATAACTGCGGTTGCGAAGTGTCGACGAGTGGAGGGGGAGAGACCAGACATGCCATCACATGGCAGACTAGAGCTTGACACGGCCTGTGTGCCTGTGTTGTACTATCCCTTTTAGTAACCCAAACGCGACTGAACCCTGTTGCTGCATTCATTTAAAACGGGACATGGTTCCGCTCTTTCCTTCCCCCTCCCATTGACGCGATATGATTAGAATTAAAGCGTCCTGCATATATACAACCAATCAGTTCAAACCGATTCCTTGATTAGACTAATTGTGACCTCGGCTCTGAGGCCATACTCGCAGTACTCGCTCGATTCAACGCCAACGGTGACACATGAAGAAAAACATAATGCGAGGGTATACGGTAAACCTGCTTTGTTGCTTGCCTGGCCATCTGTTTATTTATTACACTGAGCTTATCGGCTCGACAGGTACAGAGGTTTATGATGATGGGGATATTCTAATGATTAATAATAGGCGTAAAGCGAAATATATCGCCTTCTTTGTCGACAAGTATATCCAGTGAAACATCCCCTCTGAATCATCTCCCTTCTACCCCCCCCCCCCCCCCACCACTCCCGTCCAACCACAAACCCATAAACCTCTTCGCCGGCCCGCCATCTTTCATGAGATGAAACACTTAAATGTCACTGTCATTGATCAAAATGAAATGAAATCTTCACTGAGTCGTAGAAGAGGGTCAAGCGACTAACATTTTTGCGTAGATGTCCTGCGTGTAGGCCTAAATATGTCGGAAATGATTAATGAAGCAGTGACGTCACAGAGCAGTCATTCATGACTAGCAAATCACAGAAAGCCGTAATTCATCAAATTAAGGTGACGCGCCTGGTTCCTATGGCAACAACAATGCAGGTTACCTGTTTGACGGTTTGTTGCTAGAAAAAAAGCCTTGTCTATCAATACGATTTCAAGCCCATAGTCCGCTCCGCCGGGCTGACCTTGGGATATATTGCCTTTTTCAGCCGAAGTTTAATCTCGTTTAAACGAGATAACATTTTCTATAAATTCGTCAAGCCCACGGTCCGTCCCTCTGGTTACACCTGGACAATGGAAGCCCACGGTCCGTCCCTCTGACCACACTCACACCGGGACAATGGAAGCCCTCGGTCCGTCCCTCTGGTCACACCGGGACAATGGAAGCCCACGGTCCGTCCCTCTGGTCGCACCGGGACAATGGAAGCCCACGGTCCGTCCCTCTGGTCACACTCACACCGGGACAATGGAAGCCCTCGGTCCGTCCCTCTGGTCACACCGGGACAATGGAAGCCCACGGTCCGTCCCTCTGGTCACACTCACCGGGACAATGGAAGCCCACGGTCCATCCCTCTGGTCACACTCACACCGGGACAATGGAAGCCCTCGGTCCGTCCCTCTGGTCACACTCACACCGGGACAATGGAAGCCCTCGGTCCGTCCCTCTGGTCACACTCACACCTGGACAATGGAAGCCCTCGGTCCGTCCCTCTGGTCACACTCACACCGGGACAATGGAAGCCCACGGTCCGTCCCTCTGGTCACACTCACACCGGGACAATGGAAGCCCACGGTCCGTCCCTCTGGTCACACTCACACGGGGACAATGGAAGCCCTCGGTCCGTCCCTCTGGTCACACTCACACCGAGACAATGGAAGCCCACGGTCCGCCCCTCTGGTCACACTCACACCGGGACAATGGAAGCCCAAGGTCCGTCCCTCTGGTCACACTCACTGGGACAATGGAAGCCCACGGTCCGTCCCTCTGGTCACACCGGGACAATGGAAGCCCTCGGTCCGTCCCTCTGGTCACACCGGGACAATGGAAGCCCACGGTCCGTCCCTCTGGTCACACTCACACCGGGACAATGGAAGCCCACGGTCCGTCCCTCTGGTCACACCGGGACAATGGAAGCCCACGGTCCGTCCCTCTGGTCACACTCACACCGGGACAATGGAAGCCCACGGTCCGTCCCTCTGGTCACACTCACACCGGGACAATGGAAGCCCACGGTCCGTCCCTCTGGTCACACTCACACGGGGACAATGGAAGCCCTCGGTCCGTCCCTCTGGTCACACTCACACCGGGACAATGGAAGCCCACGGTCCGTACCTCTGGTCACACTCACACCGGGACAATGGAAGCCCACGGTCCGTCCCTCTGGTCACACTCACACCGGGACAATGGAAGCCCACGGTCCGTCCCTCTGGTCACGCTCACACCGGGACAATGGAAGCCCACGGTCCGTCCCTCTGGTCACACTCACACCGGGACAATGGAGGCCCACGGTCCGTCCCTCTGGTCACACTCACACCGGGACAATGGAAGCCCACGGTCCGTCCCTCTGGTCACACCGGGACAATGGAAGCCCTCGGTCTGTCCCTCTGGTCACACCGGGACAATGGAAGCCCTCGGACCGTCCCTCTGGTCGCACCGGGACAATGGAAGCCCTCGGTCCGTCCCTCTGGTCACACTCACACCGGGACAATGGAAGTCCTCGGTCCGTCCCTCTGGTCACACTCACACCGGGACAATGGAAGCCCACGGTCCGTCCCTCTGGTCACACCGGGACAATGGAAGCCCACGGTCCGTCCTTTTGGTCACACTCACACCGGGACAATGGAAGCCCACGGTCCGTCCCTCTGGTCACACCGGGACAATGGAAGCCCACGGTCCGTCCCTCTATCCACACAATTTCCCCGACAGAGGCCTTCCTGCCATCCACTTAGCAGTCTGAGAGAACTGTCCACTGGCTCAATGATTCAAAGCTTCGCCACATATTGATTATTATATTATATCAGTGTAGTGCCCGTACAAACGTAGAAGGTTGATGGCCGATATCATGCCTAAAGACAGCGTTCTTTGGCGCCGCGTTTTGAAACGCGGAAGTGAAGCGATGATACCCGGATGATCAGGCGGCATTTGGGCTAGAGTATCGGCCCCCCTCCCCCCTCCGCCGCCCCCCCCTCTCTAATAATTGATCGCTCTCCCCTGGACGTCTGAACGTCGATCCTCTGAACCCCCACCCCCCACCCTGGGCTTAAAGCAATATACTTACATGCGCCATCTTAGATTTTTTGCATTTTAGAATCAAGACTAAAAGTATCTGAAAATTATGATGCATACATGTTTTATATCTCTGAGAGTCTGTAAAACAACAATTTCAACATAAAACTGCGCGGTTTATTAAGACGAAAATCTACGATTTTCGTCTTATGTCGGTGTGTTCGGTTTGTCTGTGTGTGTGTCTGTCTGTCTGTCTGTCGGAGCATTATCTGTCGAATGACTAAAGATATCGTTCTCTTCTTTTACCAAAACATTCCGGCAGCCAATCGACAGGTCAAGTTCGTAGATGGGCAATATAACTCAAAGGTCAACGTCACGATGACGTCATACGTCCAAAACACATTTTCCGCTCTAGCTCTCTTAATATTGCAGCTAGAGAGCCGCAATTAGTGTCAAAATACTCAGCTCCTCAAAGTCTTTTTCGTTACTAACATCAGATTTGATGTAGGATGAAAAGTTTTCGCGCCACGGGCTCTTGAAAATTGACAACTTTGGATTTTTTTTTTTTTTTTACAAAGTTTGAGATATCGACTTCTCCTTCTGCATAGATAATGCCACGGCCTACCGTCAGACCAAGTTTGTAGATGGGCAATCTAGGTCAAAGGTCAAGGTCACAGGAATTTTTCACATTTCGCTTAACCATTGAAAGATAGGACCAAAAATCGGAAAAATCACTACCACTGTCTTAGTTTTCATCTAATGACGCTCACCATTATTTCTGTTATTGGGCCCATAGGTACGTTATATATCGTCTCAAAATTGTAAAAATCGCCCGAATAGTTTTCCCGCTAAAAATTCCCAAAGTTTAACATGGGATCCTACGGCAGCATTTTGGCGGGAAAGTGGTCTCAATTTCTCCGTGAAGGGCACAAGTGAGACAAACGTCACCTGGCGTGATACATGACATTAGTAATTGGGCACGAATAACTATATTGGTCAAGGTCACGCTTCCAAGGTCAAGGTCGCAGCAAGGTCAAGGACACGAAACATGTGTTCCCGCGTAACTTCGTTAATATCGCGTCTAGAGATTCGTTGTTTGTTGGAGAGTATTCTGCGGAGAGAGGCGGACACGCATGACTGGCTCAAATGTTTCCGGATACTGAACGATTTTCGAGTAATCGGCCAATCTATATTCAGCGTACGTGTCAAGTGGCGTTTTAAACTTTGCAAGGCCATAACTCGGTTAATATTTGAGATAGGGAGCCCAGATTTGGCATGAATGGAGAGAGAAATGTGAGCTAGACTTATGGAAACCACCTCAGAAATGCTCTAGGACGCTTAGTTTGGCCGCTAGAGCGCTCACAAGAGGTGCACCCCCCTCCATGCCGACGCTCCCATTATGAGTCAACGGCGATATGGACCGGCACTCTTTCGGGGTTGCGATGGCCGCCGTTCGCTTAATAGCGACGCTAGACAGTCGGGATTAGTTGCAAACGACGGGCAAACGTCGACTTGGATATAGAAACCGCCTTCACATTTTGCCTATCACGCATAGTTTTCCCGCTAAAAATTCCCAAAGTTTAACATGGGACCCTACGGGAGCATTTTGGCGGGAAAATGACCTCCCCAATTTCTCCATGAAGGGGACATCTCAGACAAACAACACCTTGCGTGAAACATGACAGTAGTATTTGGGCGGAAAGTACTATATTGATCAAGGTTACGCTTCCAAGGTCAAGGTCACGGCAAGGTCATGGTCATGAAACATGTTTTCCCGCGTAACTCAGTTAATATTGGGTCTAGAGATCCGCGGTTTGTTTCGAAGTATTCTTCAGAGACAGGCGCGAAAGTTGTGTGCCTTCGGATTTCACCTTACATTTATAGTTTTTGAGTTGGATGATCAATTGTAACCCAAGAAAAATTATACAAAATTGCGGTGACCACATGCATGCAGGTAGATTACCTACATGTGGTGGAATATGTACCAATATTACTAACATCATGTGTGCCAAATGCCATGGAAATCGAACCAGTAGTTTGAACGCAAAGAAATATTATCCCATTATAAAGACTCGATTCCGCCACTTGAAGACGGATCGAGACGTTTCGGCCTATATAACCCAATATTGTCACTAGCCCTTTGCAATTCTATGTTCAAAAACTGACGCCCGCGGGCCGAATGTTTCTTTTATATCAACCGAAATGTGTTTCCAGCATAAAAACGAAAAAATATTAATAATAGGTACCCAGTTGGGTTTGAACACCCAACCTTCATGCCCACTGTCGAAAGCTTTATCCACTACGCCAAAGTGCCGCGTTGTACGTATATGCTACTGTTTCAGAAGTCCCCAAACCCGCTCGATCAGTCATGTTTCATACGAAATCCTGCCCTCGGTCTTCCATAGGCTCGACCGAAGCACAACATCCGCCTGTCTCAATCTTTATATCTCGCACCACAACGAAACAGGTCCACATTGGGTAATATTGGGTATATATCCGCGGTTTGTTTCAGAGTATTCTTTAGAGACTTTTTGGAGATTCATATATTCTCGCTATCTTCCAGCTATGTTATAAGCGGGATTATGAATGCGGCCTCTTTATCTGTGACCTTTCATAGTTATCGGCTCATGGTCAGTTGCACCTATCCCCCGATTTTCGTCTTCCCTCTCAAGCTATGCTTGACAAATTCTAGTATTTATCGCGCGCGGACGTGATAGCGAGCCGCGGTCGACATCACACAGAATACCATAACAGCAAACAGGCGCGCAGGGGTATAAAGCCGGCCACCAACTTCTGCTCCGGTGACCAAATTGCTTCTCTCCGGATAGCCCACTGGCTTTCAGGATTTAAATTTAAGACAGAATATACTTATTTGACATGGGGAGGAGGCTGGTAAGATAACAAAATTACGGAATATATTGCTTTAAGTTCAAATTTTATGGCGGCAGAACAAACGAAAAGTAGGACAGAGTCATGTCCGTCCCCCGTGGAGCCGTCATGGCCACGTGGCTTATTGGCCCCCTCCTCGCCGTCCCAACTGTCACTCAACTGAGTCAGCCTTCCATGCTACCCATGGCATTCATGGGACCCACTCGGACTGTAGGGATCTGGAACGGGTAAATGGCGACACGCGACACAGGCATATTTGACAAATCGACATTCCACATTGACCCCCAAATCCGACACTGTGGATCTGATAAAGCAGGGGCCGGCCCGATAGCTCAGTGGGCTAAAGGCGCTCGCCTTGAGTGTTCTGGCCACCTGAGAGCCTAACGGCAGGGGGTTTACAGTAGGGGGTTACCCCCGGGGACATTGCTTCACTCTCCCTTCCTTCTCCCATCAACGCGATATGACCAAAAGTGGTTAAAGCGTCTTGAATGTACAACCAACCATCTGAAAAAGAAACTTTTTTTGCCAAAAAGACACTGACAGCCAAAACGACGCGGAATGTCGTGAAAAATCGACACTCGACACTGAGAATTTTGAAAAATCGATAATGGAAACTGGATCCACCCCCTCCCCCCTACCAGACCCCTGACTGTGGGTGATAAATGAAAGAACATTGGGCGTTTAGATCGCTTTTGAATACCCGAAGACTAAGTTGTGTCAAGACATCTCGCGGGGCAATGAATGGGGTAGCACGAAATTACATCCAAATGCAGGTGTCAGGGATCGAACCCACGACCTGTTGATCTGCAGCTCATCTTGCTTACAATTTAGCTTAAGGGAGACTATCTGCCAGGGTTCGAACCCACGACTGGTGACTGTCAGTTCAGCCTGCGTACCAACTGAGCTAGGGAGGCTCCCGTGGTGCGAACCCACGACCTGTTGACCGACAGCTCAGATTGCGTACAAACTTAGCTAGGAAGGCTGTTTGCCAGGGTTCGAACCCACGACCTGTTGACCTATAGCTCATCTTGCTTACAAACTTGGCTAGGAAGGCTGTTTGCCAGGGTTCGAACCCACGACCGGTGACTGTCAGTTCAGCCTGCCTACCAACTGAGCTAGGGAGGTTCTCGTGGTGCGAACCCACGACCTGTTGACCGGCAGCTCAGTTTGCTTACAGACTTAGCTAGGAAGGCTGTTTGCCAGGGTTCGAACCCACGACCTGTTGACCTATAGCTCATCTTGCTAACAAACTGTGAGTGGTTCTCTGCCCGGGTTGCATTCAGTGGCCTCTTGCCGTCGAATCGTTGCAAAGTGATCAATCAGTTTAACACCGAGCTGGTCCACCAGAGGGCGGCTCCGTTTGGCAAGACCATCTATTTCACCTAACGAAGTTGAGGACCAACGGTGCTGCCACCTAGGTCGTAGTGTGAACAAAACAGAATCGTTCCAAAACAAAACATTTCCAAAACATGACAGTGTAACCGAGTGGCCTTCAAACTTGGTGAGCTCATCTCTCAACAACCGAGAGACAAAAACAAAAACAAGTCGGTAGATTTCAGTGCACTAGAGCCAAGCAGATGCTCGAGGTAGCTACCAACTGGGCCATCGGGACGACCCCGGCCTCTTGCAGGTCGCATGGGGGATGTACGGTGTCGCCGCTGGAGGAGGGGTGAGAGGGTGAGAGGGGGGGGGGGGGGGAGAGAGGTGTGGTGGTGGGAGGTGGGGGTGTGTAGGGGGGGGGGGCAGGGGTCCCCCCCAGGCGCATGGACGTCCAGCCATGGTTAATGAATGAGCCGGTCGCTACCACCTACAGGGGAGTGAGGCCCGTCACCCCTTTATACCTCTGGCACGGCCTAAGGCGCCCGGTTCCATGAGCCATTAGCTTCCCAACTGTTCCGGACAAAGTGACTGTAAAGAGGTGAGGAGAGGGGGCCCGATGTCCACCGTAAAGGCCCCCCTCCCCCCCCCCCCCGCCTTCCGACCCCCCCCCCCTCCCACACTCCACTCTACTATCGTCGCCCTACCATCCTCCTCCCAAGTCTTCGGTCGCGATCCCAGCACACATCTACTCACCAGTCCCACCCCCCGACCAGCTATCTCAGGCCTCCCCCTTCCGCACCCCCAGCTCCGGTGCCCCACCCCCTCCCCACTCCTCATCACGCCAGAAATTTGTCTCCGGGGCGTCTTTTACCAAACCTGCGGGGAGCGTTGAGGGCGCGGCGGAGGGGATGAGATTGGGGTTGGGGTTGGGGGTGTGTGTGGTTGGGGTGGGGTGAGGGGAGTAGGGGGGGGGGGCGGAGTGTCGGGGGTAAAGGGTGGCGGCTGGAGGCCCATATTTGTGGCTGAGAGGCACATGCTGGCTCCTCCTTCTTACACTCCAGGGTGGACAGAAGGAGAAATGAGGTGTAAAACCGAGGAAGCCGGGTACCTGCGTAAGATGAGTTAAGTGGTTCGTTGTGGTTAAGGGGATGTGGGAGGGGGGATGTGGGGGTCAAAGAGGGGGAGTTGGGTGAGACGGCGGGGGAGGGGGGGTTTAAAGGAGTGGGTTGGGGGAGACGGCTGCGGGGGTCAAAGGGGTGGGCTGGGGAAACGACGGGCGTGTGTCAAAGGGGTGGGTTAGAATAGACGACGGGGGGGGGGTCAATGGGGGTGGGTTGGGGGAGAGGGTGGGGGGTCAAAGGGGTGTTTTTGGGGGAAACGTCGAGGGAGGGGTGGTCAATGGGGGTGGGTTAAGGGAGAAGGCCGGCGGGCTTAGGGGTTAGCATGATGGAAGACCATACAAAAAGGGGTTGGCATGATGGAAAACGATACAAAAAAAATCCTCTTACCCTGGACTTCTTCCCCAGATAGTTGTGTAGAGGTCCACTTTGCACTGCTGTCCGAAGTTGCATGTTTAATCAGAAAAATACCTTGTGATTCATCGGAATAAAATAGTTCTACTTAAATCAAACGTATGGAAGCGTTAGAGGGCCACTATAAAAAAAAAATCTGAGGTACCCGGCCGGTCAGGTTAAATAATGTTTTCATTTGAAGGTCGTCGACTTACGCCGTGGCAAGAATTTTTTTCCAGGTCAGCAATTTGCTTCACTTGCTAAGTCGAAGGTCTTCGTTACCATAAAAGAAGCATTGTTTCTGTAAATATAAGCAAATACTTGATCCATCAATATACACACACTGAAGTTCATTCACAATAAATACTGATACACCTATATGCCAGAGATTTGTTTTCGGCGATAGAGCCTACATTTTATTGGTGATGCGTGTGCTTATTATACAATGGGCATGTGTAGCCACACATTGCAGAACCTATGTGGTTTACAACGCCATATTCAAGTACAAAGTCACGAGTTCATCTCTGTCGTCGATATCCATTGTGTTTTCGTTCTTACGTGTAGGTTCGGGCCAGGGTTACACGCGATGTTGTGGGTGGGTTGGTTATATATTCAGGACGCTTTTGGTCATATCGCGTCAATGGGAGAAGGAAGGGAGAGTGGAGCCATGCCCCCGGGGGGAACTCCCTACTCTTTGCGAAGAAGGACATGGGATCTGTATCCTGCGACCAAACAGACATGGCCACAGCGGGGCTCGAACCATCAACCCACGTGCCGTTAGGTTCTCAGGTGGCCGGAGCACTCAAGGCAAGCGCTCTAATCAACTGACCTATCGGGGCGGGCCCCGCGATGCTGCGGCTGGGTAACGAAGGCCTAGCTTTGACTGACTTTGATCTCCTCACGGCGCAAGACTTCGAAAGAGAGTAAAAAAAATTCCCGGGCCTAAAAGTCTGCTCACGGCGTAAGTCAACGATCTTAGACTGAAGATGTAACAATTGTTTGTTTACATAGCTTAGTGAGTACATATCTGTGGGGCTTTGGCCTGACAGTATTGTATTGTAGGCTGCATTTTTGCATGGCTTTGGCTCGACTAAGACTTCCATTAAGTACGTATCTAATTTAAAAAAAAAATATTTATATATGATTTTAATTTCCATAGTACAAAGATAATTACATTGGTGAACATAACCCGCAGGCGACAACGCGTGACAGGCCAAACGTTTATAACAGATGGTCACGTATTCAGGCTTCTAGAAAAAGTACGTAAACTATCTAAATGATCTGTCGTTCTTCCCTAATAGAGCGAAGCACTGTTTCAGCATAGCTCACGGATTACTCACGCATAGCCTCCACTACAATAATCCATTTCGTTGTCTCTGGCGCGGAAGAGGGACCATGTGTCTGTTGGTTGATGTTGCCTCGGATATGGCTGTCTCACATAGCATGGCTCCAGGCAAATCATCGTGTCATTCTCGTTATTGGCTTGGCCTTTTACCGGAAAACACTGCCGCCCTGATGGTCTAATAAAACATTTGCCCACATACCACATTTATTCCGGTATCACGACTAATCTATTAAGGTATTGAATCGGTTTATTTCTTCCCTTAAATTAGTTGTTCGACAAACTTAAACAACATAAACAGGAAATAATAATAAACAGCAGCGGAAGCAGATATTATTAGCTGTTCATACAAAAGGATATCGGCTAGACTGATAATACTGATAAAGTAATACTGCTTTATTCCAAGTCTCTTAATTATTTATTATTTATTATTTCTTCTATTAGTGTATATAAATTTGTCAATAAAATCGTTCTTCAAAAGATACATTTCAATCAATAACACAGTAGTTCTTGCGTTGCATCTTGGCTCCCTTATGAAATTAATATTTAAAGTACACTTTCGCAATACAGTTACACAATACAACCCTATCCAATCCAGTACTAGAAACTAGTGCACAAACTATGTCTTCTAATTATTTATAATGTTCATATCATCTTTATAATACATGCTTTCATATTTTCCAATAATGTATTGATTTCAATATATGTTGTGTAATATTATATTTCTCCACGAGGGATTCTTAACCAAGCAACCTAAGACACATACAATGAAAAAAAATGTGTTGACGTCGTTACTTTGTAGTGCTATGTAAATTTAATTTATTCATTTATCAACAGATATGTTAATGTAAGTGTGCTAGATTGTCTATGGCAATAAAGATTTTAAGATAAAGATAAAAAAGTTTTCACAAGATTCATATTTATTAAGCAATATAAGCGGTCAAATAGTTGTTCTCTAACAACGCAATTTTATCGTAAGACGTTGTTCTAGTAACGCATTGTTCTATTAACACATTGGTCGAATATTACATTGTTCTAGTAATACATTGCTCTGATAATACATTAGTCCGCTAAAATATTAACTATTATCATATACATATAGTTGCTTTATATACATATACAGAAACACAATATACTTCCACAATACGGAAGCATACAAGTGCACAAAGGTACAGAAGGATGAATCCATGTGGCTAAGATGAGACAAAAGGTGTAAAGACCCCCACAGAGAGGGAGAGAGAGCTGAGAGGATCAAGGGGTCCCCAGGGTGAGCGAGGGGGCAGAGTCGGCGGGGGGGCCCGGGGGGTGGCTGAATCAATGAAAGCGTCCATACCGCTCAGCGATCAAAGACGAAGTGCTGGACGGGGGAACATTGCCATTATATGGGAGTTTGTCTTGACACATACGGGGGGAACACGGCTATTGAAATTGTAATCGATTCCCTCTGGAAGGAAGCTGCTGGACAACAAGGCACGTGGCGGCAGCTATTCCATTCAATGCGCGTCCCCCCTCCGTAGGCGTATTTCGCCCTGATCCCCTGATGTGTATCGAGGCTGTGCCAGGGTATGGACGGGTCGGGGTGGGGGTGGGGGTGAGGTCGGGGTCTCGGTAGGGGTATGATTAGAGATGGGGTTCGGACATGGGTGGGGGTAGGGATGGGGATGGTTTCAGGGTCTGGGATAGGGGTTTGGTTAAGGATGGGGTTGGGACATGGGTGGGGTCGAGGTTGGAACAGGGCTGGTGTCGGGGCTTGGGTAGAGGTATGGTGAGGGACGGGGTTGGGATAGGAGTGGGGGGTGTAGTAGAGGTGGAGATGGGCTAGATGGTGTTGATCTTTGGGACCCACGTAGTAAAGTGCGAGAGCTGTGCAGGAGACAATAGATGTGAGGAAGGCTTCCTTCTATGATCAATGACCGGGTGGAGGAACGTGCGCTTCTTCTGGGGTTTTGTCATTCAAATTCCTCCACCACTATGAGCCCCTCCCCACCCCCGCCCCTCCCCCCCTCCCCCCTCCCCCTCCTCCCCTCCAGGCCTCCCGATCGTAATTTGTTTTCCAGTCAAATTCCTCCACCACGATGAGCTCTCACCCCACCTTCCCCTCCCCCCCACCACCATTCCTATTAAAAAATGTATGATATCGTAGATGTTAACAGGACATACTAAGTTATATTAATTAGCATTGAAACTGCCGAACGACACATTATGCACTTTATTACATTATGGAACCTCCTATGTTTTGCGCTAATCATCTAATTATAATAAACATTTATAAGTGTTT
This sequence comes from Arenicola marina, assembly GCA_964019135.1. Classification (NCBI taxonomy): domain Eukaryota; kingdom Metazoa; phylum Annelida; class Polychaeta; family Arenicolidae; genus Arenicola; species Arenicola marina. The sequence goes on from OZ025256.1 coordinate 28,405,218, forward strand.
GTTTATGCTCAGATGAGGCCTGGGCGCATTTAGTTAAGTGTTGGATGTTTAGTATTCACTGGTGGGGTGAGGGGGGGGGGGGGGGTGAGCGTCCTGGCCACCCCCCCCGCCCCCTCCTTGATCTTCCAGTGTATATGTAACATACGTTTTGCGTCCTTTGCGTCCAAGCGAGAATAATTTGTTTTTCCACTTGCACATAGCATTTTTCGTTGACTAGGTAGCGGTTTCGCCTGCCCACCGACCGGTCGGAGGTTCGGACCCTCACCGTGGTTGGACCTGAAATATCATCCTTCTTCCACAAGTGCCAGGGCTGGTAAATCCCATTTGCGCATAAACGTGTCTTGCAACGTCCCCCCGTCCATCCAATAATACCCTTCAAAGCCGGGCACACAGATTAACCGGAATTGGTGACACCCGAGTCACCCAATCTGCATAGTTTGAGCAGGGTTCTGAGGTATTCATATATGTTGGAATAATAAGTAGCATTGCGTAGCGTTGTAAGTAGGGTCAAAAACTGGAAAATGTTACGCACGCCATGCGCTTTGCGTTGTAGCCTCTCAAGCTTGTTGCAGGTGGATTCAGAATCAGTTTTCTAAAGAAAGGCGTTTGGTAACTGATTTTTTTCTGTTCTTAGCGGGGAAAAACGCTTCAGTATATATTCGGTCATTAGTCATGACTACACGCAGTAATTAGCAAACAAAGTGACAATGTGAGAGAGCGACATTTATAACCCCTCCCCTTGATTATTAAAGGGAGGGGGGGGGCTCGGGGGAGGGCTATTCTCTGCTAAATTCCAAACCGACACCCCGAATGAAACTTCATACTCCCTTTCATACTCCCCTTATACAGGCCCGTCGGAAGCGGGGTGGGGGGGGGGGGGCACCCCACCCCCACTTTCAAACCCCAACAAATTATACGGCTAGACGTCATGACCCACTGTTGCACCCACTCGCAAATTTTCGGAGAGCACACCCCGGTCGCAGGTTCTTAACGAGCCACCCACCCATCGCAAGTGTTAGCTACCCCCCCCCCCCCCCCCCACCCACACACATACATTTCCTTTCTTAAGACGAAAATCTACGATTTTCGTCTTATGTCAGTGTGTTCGGTTAGTCTGTGTGTGTGTCTGTCTGTCTTGTCACGCATTATCTCTCGAATGCCTTAACATATCGACTTCCAAATTCACAAAAAGATGCGGAAGTGCCAATCTCAGGCTGAGTTCGAAGATGGGCAACGTACCTCAAACGTTAACGTCACGATGACGTCATACGTCCAAAACACATTTTGCGCTCTAGCTCTCTTAATATTGCAGCTAGAGAGCCGCAATTTGTGTCAAAATACTCAGCTCCTCAAAATCTTTCGCGTTACTGACATCAGATTTGACGTAGGATAAAAAGTTTTCGCGCCACAGGCAGCTAAAAATTGGATTTTTTTTTTTTTAAAGAGTTTGAGATATCGACTCCACCTTCTGCACAGACAATGCCACGGCCCACCGTCAGGCTAAGTTCGTAGATGGGCCATGTAGGTCAAAGGTGAAGGTCACAGGAATTTTCGAAATTCGCTTAACCATTGATAGATAGGACCAAAAATCGGCAAAATCGCTATAGCGTTCCGAGTTTTTGCTTAATGACGCTCAGAATTAATTCACGTATTAGGCTCGTAAGTACCTTGTATACCGTGTTTTAATTTTGAAAATCGTCCGAATAGTTCTTCCGCAAAAAATCCCCAAAGTTTAACATGGGACCCTATGGGACCATTTTGGCGGGAACCAGGCCTCCTTAATTTCTCCATGAAGGGGACATGTCAGACAAACGACACGTTGCGTCAGACATGACATTAGTATTTGGGCGTAAAATATTATATTGGCCAAGGTCACGCTTCCAAGGTCAAGGTCACATCAAGGTCAAGGTTACGAAACAGACTTCCCCGCGGTACTCCGTTAATATCGGGTCTAGAGATTCGCTGTTTGTTTGAGAGTATTCGTCAGGGAGAGGCGGTGACGCAGCATTCGCTCAGATTTTTCCGCATACTGAACGATTTTCGAGTAATCGGCCAATCAATATTCAGCGTACGTGTCAAGTGGCGTTTTGAACTTTGCAAGGCCATAACTCGGTCAATATTTGAGCTAGGGAGCCCAGATTTGGCATGAATGGAGAGAAAAATGTGACCTAGGCTGATCGAAACCACCTCAGAATTGCTCTAGGACGCTTAGTTTGGCCGCTAGAGCGCTCGCAAGAGGTGCACCCCCCTCCATGCCGACGCTCCCATTACGAGTCAACGGCGATATGGACCGGCACTCTTTCGGGGTTGCGATGGCCGCCGTTCGCTTAATAGCGACGCTAGACAGTCGGGACCGGTTGCAAAAGACGGGCAAACGTCGACTTGGGTATGGAATCCGCCTTCGCTTTTAGCTTATCACGCTTAGTTCCGCCGCTAGGGGGCTCCGTAATTCACCGATGACGAGTCCGAGAAGAGCGATTAGGGCGCGACCAAGGACGCGTAGAAAGTCGTGATTTGAACGTATTCACTCTAAACGAAGGCCTCGACCTGGAAAAATAGCCCGCGTTCAACAGCAGCCGTTAGATGGCGCTCGTCCAGTACATCACGATCCATTTTGGGCTAATTTGCGCTTTCAGCCAGCAATTTGGCCTCAGTACTACAGCTTTAAGGGGGCGATATGGTCTCCAACGCCAGGCTGAACAACCAATGAGCGAGCGGCGATGGGTCTTAACATAGTCGAATTGGTCCCATAACCACAATTTTCGTCTGCCTTCTCAAGCTGTGCTTGACGATCTAGTTTCATTTTGATTCTGACGCGGGCCTGCTTCGCACACCGCATCTCCCCCTCCCCCATCTCACGACCCCAGTAACCACAGTTGTTCACAATGATGTATTTGTAAGCTGGTAAGTCACCACCCTGGTTGTTTTACTGTACGTAGTCCCTCGTTCATCCATCTCGCCATGGCTTGCCAGACCATAGGAGAGTTAAAATTACAGTGAAGGAATCCCCCATGCGTAACACGTACATAAATCGGCCCTCTGCGCATGCGCGACTTTCAGTGGCTCGACCGGTAGGACCGGTAGAGGGCAGCGTGGTACAATATGGCCTACGGAATCCGACTATGAAATGAAAGGAAATTAACACCCGCCATTAAATGTTGATCAATGTTTGCTATGGCCGCATGCAATGTTTATAGCCGGCCCTACACTGAAACAGCTCATCCCGGTGTGTGTGTGTGTGGGGAGGGGGGGGGGCACTATATTGCAGCAGTGGTGCGGGTGTGCCGCCCATGCCGCAAAGAGGATTTGGAGAGCGAGAGGGAAGTGCCCGATTTTGTGGTCATTGAAAAAAAGGGATCTAAAATGGACACTGACATATTTTGTTTGTTAAAAAGGCTTATAAAATAGATATCGGACAAAAATTTGTGGTTAAATAAGCATCTAAAATAGACATTGACAGAACTTTGTGGTTAAAAGGCATCTAAAATAGACACTGACATTCATGACAAAGTGTCTGGAGGATAGTTATTTGAACACTTTCGATATGAACTAGACTATTTAGTTTTTTTTTCAAAAAGAAAATCAGTCTCATCGAGAGAAATTGTTGATTTCTGCTTCGGGGATTGAGAGAAAAAAAGCGAAAGAAGGGGTCATTTAGGCGGCACATATGCATATACCTAACTATATGTAATGTCCCCCGCCCTCCCTTGCAGCTCACTAGCAAAAATTATTATCTTATTATGAGAGGTTGGTTGCCATTCTAACCTCATGATACTTCTTGGTCAGTACATATCTACAGTCCCACCTCCCCTTCTTCGCCAGATCCCTCGATCCCTCCACCCCTCCGGTAAAATATCCGGCGCATTACAGATTACCCATCACCCCCGCCCTACCGTACCCCACAACCACTTACCCCCAACCGACGCTCCACATTGGTAAGATTTCCGTCCATACCCCGTAAAAAACACATCCAAAAATGGGTCGCCATGCAAATCAAATGAATGGTGTCAGTAAATAACCTCACAACGTCTTGCCAGTGCAATAATCGCCGCCCCCCCCCCCAACCCCAACCCCTCCTCCCTCCCTCGCTCCTCCCTCCCAACCCTCCCTCACCCCACTGCCAACCCTTCCTCACCCCCTCCCCCAACCTTCTCTCACCCCTAGCCCCCCATCCCCAACCCTCCCCGACCCCCCCCCCCCACCCGACCCCCACCCCCAATTCCCTTCAGATGGCCAACGTACATAATTCATGTCCAACAAGTGCCCAGGAAGCATGCTGCATGGAGACCACGTGGCCACGTCGCGCCCGCCTCGCGTGCCCAGCGCCACAATATCAACCAATTAGACATCCGGCCGCGCGATGCCTCCGCGCCGGCCCCCTACAACAATGCGCAACGGTCGCGTGCCCATTATTCAATGCATTGTAACAGCCATAATGGGTGAGATATATATACAGAGACACCCGCGCTACTCGCGAGCGGAAGGCAAGAAATAGACAAAACACTATCCAGATGGGGGAAATCGATCTACTATTTAATCCATTCAGACATTGTAACGAGCACAACCTCATAGGGGGTGTAATGAATCTTTGCGGCATGCGACTTAGAGCGCACCCCCCCCCCCCCCGCCGCCCACGCCCCCACCCGCCTCCCCACGCCACCATCACTGCCTCTGCATGGGGCTAAGTTTCCTTGACTAATGGTTGAATGTAATACTGAGTGTAAATCAATGAATGAATGGATAATTTAATGAATGCGTGCTCTTTATTTTCCCCATGCACTTGGTTGAGAAGCTAACATTAACATACACAGGGATATGGCCACTTTGGACGATGGTTAAGCCAATAGTAATACAAATAAAATTGGGTTTATACTTAGCAGATAGATAGATAGATAAATATGTTGTTTATTATAGTCAATTGTGAGTTGCATAATACAACATACACGCAAAACAAATATACAGGTCGCCCAGCCATCATGGCTTATAAGGGGGGGGGGGGGGGAGGGGGTGGGGGCAAGGGGTATTTGCGTTCCTCGGGATTGGGCTTTTCATTTCCCCGTGAACTGGGAATGAGGAAAATTATTCTTTGTGAACTGGGAATGGAGTATTAGCCGACCGCTGTGATCAAGGATTTTCACTAATCGTGATCTGGGAATTTTAATATTAAATAACCGTGAATCGGGAAATCGTCAATTTAGTATCGTGTATTCGCCCTTCCATTGTATGCGGAGAGTTCTGCTTTTAATTCATCGTGACCTCGGAATATAGAAATCTATTCTTCGTGATCTGGGAACACAACCCCTCCTTGCCCCCCCCCCCCCACCACCCCCCCCCCCCCCCTTATAAGTATGACTTCAAATCAAACACATAATATTATCGTTTGTAATATCACGCAGTCTATTATGATTACTATTATCATACGCAAATTTAATAGCAACTTTACGTAAAGAAAAACCATGATCGGTCGCAGTGGTCGTAGCGTGTTGTAACTGGCAATGTCTTGGGGTGGTGAAAGGCAGCTTCCTCAGTAGCCTTATTCCTCGAATGTGAAAGGCAGCTTCCTCAGTAGCCTTATTCCTCGAATGTGGTAAGAGAGTGCCCGTATGCGGCAGCCAGTCCACATCGACACACACGGTTATGTCGCGACACCGGGCAGCGGACTCTATAATCTTTATTCTTCTCTTGATATCATATACAACTCTTCTCTCTGCCGGTCCCTCCCTAACTCCCACCCAGCCTTACCCCGCTCGTACACTCCGCAGAGCCTGACACCACTCAGCCAATCCCGAGAGAGCGCGGGACTACCTCAATAGTGACTGGTCAACCACGTGGTAGCTAAAGTTCAATGCTAACAAATGTAATGTTATGCACCTAAAAAAATTTTTTTTTTAGGCACAACAATAGAACACGCGGGATCTGACGTATGAGCAGGCTGGGGGGCCTCCCTGGTGTAGTGGTTAGCGCACTAGACCGCAGATCAATAGGTCCTGGGTTCGAATCCGGGCTCGGGCACCTAATCTGGGGTATGTTTCATTCCTTCATCCTTCATCGTCTCGGGAGGTTCCTTGGCCCAATTTAGCCTGTATGTGCACAAAAGTGGCCTAAAACCCCAACATTCCATTCCATGAGCAGGCTGTAAGCTGGTAAGTACCCATGTTTGTTCGAACAATGCGCATCTGAGTGTTAAAGTCTCTACCAAGTTGACTCTATATCATTCGATAGCTGTTGGCAAGGACAGCGAGTGCAAGCAAAGTAAGCGACGGAAATACTCTCGGAAAACTCAGATGAAATACTTGCATTAATATGCCAACTGTACAAATGACGACAAACGGTCAAAATTCTGCACCGAAGCGCAACACAGCTTAGAAAGAAAGTGAAGTGGGATAACTCTTCCAAGGATTTCCCTGATACGATATCTTTGCTTCTATTCGTGTTCTCACATGCAGGATCGCTAATTAAGCCCGACATTTTTTGACAACTTTTGAAGAAAATGTGTTTTCCTATTAGGATGTACGAGTTATAATTTTTGAGGACGCAATTACACTAATTCCATCTAAAATATAACGTTGGTCAGATGTCTAACTGTTATTATAATAAATGATTAGGTTTATATATGACCTAGATGAAATAATAATCCCCATAGCTCTAGATATTTATAAAATATTTCTATTAAAGGTTTGGTCTTTAGGTTTCAATTTATAAAGTAAGGAAAGGAAAACATATGTTAGGACAGAAAAACATAGTTGCCATTCGCTCATCAGCGGGGGTAGGAGTGAGGAAGGAGGGGGGATGGAAGGGAGTGTGTGGGCGGGGGTAGGCGGGGGGTGGGAGTGAGGCAGGCGGGGGTGAGAGTGAGGGAAGCGGGGATTGAAGGCAAGGGTGGGGGTGGGAGTGAGCCAGGCGGGGAATTTGAGTCAGGCAGGCGGGGGTGGGAGACGGGGTGGGAGTGAGGCAGGATGGGAGTGGGAGTGAGGCAGGCGGGGATGTAAGGCAGGGGTGGGGGTGGGGGTGAGGCAGGCGGGGATTGAAGGCAAGGGTGGGGGTGGGAGTGAGCCAGGCGGGGAATTTGAGTCAGGCAGGCGGGGGTGGGAGTGAGGCAGGCAGGGATGGAAGGCGGGGGGTGGGAGTGAGGCAGGCGGGGATGGGTGGCTTGTGGCGGGGGTGAGGGGGGGGGGGTGCGAGTGACACAGGCGGGAATGTGTGGCTTGTGGTGGGTGGGGTAGCAGTGTGATTTGGGGTGGGTGGGGTAGCAGTGTGGCTTGGGGTGGGTGGGGTAGCAGTGTGGCTTGGGGTGGGCGGGTAGCAGCGTGGCTTGGGGTGGGTGGGGTAGCAGTGTGGCTTGGGGTGGGTGGGGTAGCAGTGTGGCTTGGGGTGGATAGGGTAGCAGTGTGGCTTGGGGTGGGTGGGGTAGCAGTGTGGCTTGGGGTGGGCGGGTAGCAGCGTGGCTTGGGGTGGGTGGGGTAGCAGTGTGGCTTGGGGTGGGTGGGGTAGCAGTGTGGCTTGGGGTGGGCGGGTAGCAGCGTGGCTTGGGGTGGGTGGGGTAGCAGTGTGGCTTGGGGTGGGTGGGGTAGCAGTGTGATTTGGGGTGGGTGGGGTAGCAGTGTGGCTTGGGGTGGGTGGGGTAGGAGTGTGGCTTGGGGTGGGCGGGTAGCAGCGTGGCTTGGGGTGGGTGGGGTAGCAGTGTGGCTTGGGGTGGGTGGGGTAGCAGTGTGGCTTGGGGTGGGCGGGTAGCAGCGTGGCTTGGGGTGGGTGGGGTAGCAGTGTGGCTTGGGGTGGATAGGGTAGCAGTGTGGCTTGGGGTGGATAGGGTAGCAGTGTGGCTTGGGGTGGGTGGGGTAGCAGTGTGGCTTGGGGTGGGTGGGGTAGCAGCGTGGCTTGGGGTGGGTGGGGTAGCAGTGTGGCTTGGGGTGGGTGGGGTAGCAGCGTGGCTTGGGGTGGGTGGGGTAGCAGCGTGGCTTGGGGTGGGTGGGGTAGCAGTGTGGCTTGGGGTGGGTGGGGTAGCAGTGTGGCTTGGGGTGGGTGGGGTAGCAGCGTGGCTTGGGGTGGGTGGGGTAGCAGTGTGGCTTGTGGTGGGTGGGGTAGCAGTGTGGCTTGGGCTGGGTGGGGTAGCAGTGTGGCTTGGGGTGGATAGGGTAGCAGTGTGGCTTGGGGTGGGTGGTGTAGCAGTGTGGCTAGGGGTGGTTAGGGTAGCAGTGTGGCTTGGGGTGGGTGGGGTAGCAGTGTGGCTTGGGGTGGGTGGGGTAGCAGTGTGGCTTGGGGTGGGTGGGGTAGCAGTGTGGCTTGGGGTGGATAGGGTAGCAGTGTGGCTTGGGGTGGGTGGGGTAGCAGTGTGGCTTGGGGTGGATAGGGTAGCAGTGTGGCTTGGGGTGGGTGGGGTAGCAGTGTGGCTAGGGGTGGTTAGGGTAGCAGTGTGGCTTGGGGTGGGTGGGGTAGCAGTGTGGCTTGGGGTGGGTGGGGTAGCAGTGTGGCTTGGGGTGGGTGGGGTAGCAGTGTGGCTTGGGGTGGATAGGGTAGCAGTGTGGCTTGGGGTGGGTGGGGTAGCAGTGTGGCTTGGGGTGGATAGGGTAGCAGTGTGGCTTGGGGTGGGTGGGGTAGCAGTGTGGCTTGGGGTGGATAGGGTAGCAGTGTGGCTTGGGGTGGGTGGGGTAGCAGTGTGGCTTGGGGTGGATAGGGTAGCAGTGTGGCTTGGGGTGGGTGGGGTAGCAGTGTGGCTAGGAGTGGGTGGGGTAGCAGTGTGGCTTGGGGTGGGTGGGGTAGCAGCGTGGCTTGGGGTGGATAGGGTAGCAGTGTGGCTTGGGGTGGGTGGGGTAGCAGCGTGGCTTGGGGTGGGTGGGGTAGCAGTGTGGCTTGGGGTGGGTGGGGTAGCAGTGTGGCTTGGGGTGGGTGGGGTAGCAGTGTGGCTTGGGGTGGGTGGGGTAGCAGTGTGGCTTGGGGTGGGTGGGGTAGCAGTGTGGCTTGGGGTGGGTGGGGTAGCAGTGTGGCTTGGGGTGGGTGGGGTAGCAGTGTGGCTTGGGCTGGGTGGGGTAGCAGTGTGGCTTGGGGTGGATAGGGTAGCAGTGTGGCTTGGGGTGGGTGGGGTAGCAGTGTGGCTTGGTGTGGGTGGGGTAGCAGCGTGGCTTGTGGTGGGTGAAGTAGCAGTGTGGCTTGTGGCAGGTGGGGTAGCAGCGTGGTTTGGAGTGGGTGGGGTAGCAGTGTGGCTTGGGGTGGGTGAGGTAGCAGTGTGGCTTGGGGTGGGTGGGGTAGCAGCGTGGCTTGGGGTGGGTGGGGTAGCAGTGTGGCTTGGGGTGGATACGGTAGCAGTGTGGCTTGGGGTGGGTGGGGTAGCAGTGTGGCTTGGGGTGGGTGGGGTAGCAGTGTGGCTTGGGGTGGATAGGGTAGCAGTGTGGCTTGGGGTGGGTGGGGTAGCAGTGTGGCTTGGGGTGGGTGGGGTAGCAGTGTGGCTTGGGGTGGGTGGGGTAGCAGTGTGGCTTGGGGTGGGTGGGGTAGCAGTGTGGCTTGGGGTGGGTGGGGTAGCAGTGTGGCTTGGGGTGGGTGGGGTAGCAGTGTGGCTTGGTGTGGGTGGGGTAGCAGTGTGACTTGGGGTGGGTGGGGTAGCAGCGTGGCTTGTGGTGGGTGAAGTAGCAGTGTGGCTTGTGGCAGGTGGGGTAGCAGCGTGGTTTGGAGTGGGTGGGGTAGCAGTGTGGCTTGGGGTGGGTGGGGTAGCAGTGTGGCTTGGGGTGGGTGGGGTAGCAGTGTGGCTTGGTGTGGGTGGGGTAGCAGTGTGACTTGGGGTGGGTGGGGTAGCAGTGTGGCTTGGGGTGGATAGGGTAGCAGTGTGGCTTGGGGTGGGTGGGGTAGCAGCGTGGCTTGTGGTGGGTGAAGTAGCAGTGTGGCTTGTGGCAGGTGGGGTAGCAGCGTGGTTTGGAGTGGGTGGGGTAGCAGTGTGGCTTGGGGTGGGTGGGGTAGCAGTGTGGCTTGGGGTGGGTGGGGTAGCAGTGTGGCTTGGTGTGGGTGGGGTAGCAGTGTGACTTGGGGTGGGTGGGGTAGCAGCGTGGCTTGTGGTGGGTGAAGTAGCAGTGTGGCTTGTGGCAGGTGGGGTAGCAGCGTGGTTTGGAGTGGGTGGGGTAGCAGTGTGGCTTGGGGTGGGTGGGGTAGCAGTGTGGCTTGGGGTGGGTGGGGTAGCAGTGTGGCTTGGGGTGGGTGGGGTAGCAGCGTTGCTTTGGGTGGGTGGGGTAGCAGCGTGGCTTGGGGTGGGTGGGGTAGCAGTGTGGCTTGGGGTGGGTGAGGTAGCAGTGTGGCTTGGGGTGGGTGGAGTAGCAGTGTGGCTTGGAGTGGGTGGAGTAGCAGTGTGGCTTGGGGTGGATACGGTAGCAGTGTGGCTTGGGGTGGGTGGGGTAGCAGTGTGGCTTGGGGTGGGTGGGGTAGCAGTGTGGCTTGGGGTGGGTGGGGTAGCAGTGTGGCTTGGGGTGGGTGGGGTAGCAGTGTGGCTTGGGGTGGGTGGGGTAGCAGTGTGGCTTGGGGTGGGTGGGGTAGCAGTGTGGCTTGGGGTGGGTGGGGTAGCAGTGTGGCTTGGGGTGGGTGGGGTAGCAGTGTGGCTTGGGGTGGGTGGGGTAGCAGTGTGGCTTGGGGTGGGTGGGGTAGCAGTGTGGCTTGGGGTGGATAGGGTAGCAGTGTGGCTTGGGGTGGGTGGGGTAGCAGTGTGGCTTGGGGTGGGTGGGGTAGCGGTGTGGCTTGGGGTGGGTGGGGTAGCGGTGTGGCTTGGGGTGGGTGGGGTACAAGTGTGACTTGGGGTGGGTGGGGTAGCAGTGTGGCTTGGAGCGGGTGGGGTACAAGTGTGATTTGGGGTGGGTGGGGTAGCAGTGTGGCTTGGGGTGGGTGGGGTAGCAGTGTGGCTTGGGGTGGATAGGGTAGCAGTGTGGCTTGGGGTGGGTGGGGTAGCAGTGTGGCTTGGGGTGGGTGGGGTAGCAGTGTGGCTTGGGGTGGATAGGGTAGCAGTGTGGCTTGGGGTGGGTGGGGTAGCAGTGTGGCTTGGGGTGGGTGGGGTAGCGGTGTGGCTTGGGGTGGGTGGGGTAGCGGTGTGGCTTGGGGTGGGTGGGGTACAAGTGTGACTTGGGGTGGGTGGGGTAGCAGTGTGGCTTGGAGCGGGTGGGGTACAAGTGTGATTTGGGGTGGGTGGGGTAGCAGTGTGGCTTGGGGTGGGTGGGGTAGCAGCGTGGCTTGGGGTGCGTGGGGTAGCAGTGTGGCTTGTGGTGGGTGGGGTAGCAGCGTGGCTTGGGGTGGGTGGGGTAGCAGTGTGGCTTGGGGTGGGTGGGTAGCAGCGTGGTTTGGAGTGGGTGAGGTAGCAGCGTGGCTTGCGGTGGGTGAGGTAGCAGTGTGGCTTGGGGTGGGTGGGGTAGCAGTGTGGCTTGGGGTGGGTGGGGTAGCAGCGTGGTTTGGAGTGGGTGGGGTGGCAGCGTGGCTTGGGGTGGATGGGGTAGCAGCGTGGCTTGGGGTGGGTGGGGTAGCAGCGTGGTTTGGAGTGGGTGGGGTGGCAGCGTGGCTTGGGGTGGATGGGGTAGCAGTGTGGCTTGGAGAGGGTGGGGTAGCAGTGTGGCTTGGGGTGGGTGGGGTAGCAGTGTGGCTTGAGGTGGGTGAGGTAGCAGTGTGGCCTGAGGTGGGTGGGGTAGCAGTGTGGCTTGGGGTGGGTGGGGTAGCAGTGTGGCTAGGGGTGGATAGGGTAGCAGTGTGGCTTGGGGTGGGTGGGGTAGCAGTGTGGCTTGGGGTGGGTGGGGTAGCAGTGTGGCTTGGGGTGGGTGGGGTAGCAGTGTGGCTTGGGGTGGGTGGGGTAGCAGTGTGGCTTGGGGTGGGTAGGGTAGCAGCGTGGCTTGGAGTGGATTGGGTAGCAGTGTGGCTTGGGGTGGATGGGGTAGCGGTGTGGCTTGGGGTGGGTGGGGTAGCAGTGTGGGTTGGAGTGGGTGGGGTACAAGTGTGACTTGGGGTGGGTGGGTTAACAGTGTGGCTTGGGGTGGGTGGAGTAGCAGTGTGGCTTGGGGTGGATGGGGTAGCAGTGTGGCTTGGGGTGGGTGGGGTAGCAGTATGGCTTGGAGTGGGTGGGGTACAAGTGTGACTTGGGGTGGGTGGGTTAACAGTGTGGCTTGGGGTGGGTGGAGTAGCAGTGTGGCTTGGGGTAGGTGGAGTAGCAATGTGGCTTGGGGTGGGTGGGGTAGCAGTGTGGCTTGGTGTGGGTGGGGTACAAGTGTGACTTGGGGTGGGTGGGTTAACAGTGTGGCTTGGGGTGGGTGGAGTAGCAGTGTGGCTTGGGGTAGGTGGAGTAGCAGTGTGGCTTGGTGTGGGTGGGGTAGCAGTGTGGCTTGGTGTGGGTGGGGTATCAGTGTGGCTTGGGGTGGGTGGGGTAGCAGCGTGGTTTGGAGTGGGTGGGGTAGCAGCGTGGCTTGGGGTGGGTGGGGTAGCAGTGTGGCTTGGAGTGGGTGGGGTAGCAGTGTGGCTTGGAGTGGGTGGGGTAGCAGTGTGGCTTGCATGGGTGAGGTAGCACCGTAGCTTGGGGTGGGTGGGGTAGCACCCTGGCTTGGGGTGAGTGGGGTAGCAGCGTGGCTTGGGGTGGGTGGGGTGGCAGTGTGGCTTGGGGTGGGTGGGGTAGCAGCGTTGCTTTGGGTGGGTGGGGTAGCAGTGTAGCTTGGGGTGGGTGGGGTAGCAGTGTGGGTTGGAGTGGGTGGGGTAGCAGTGTGGATTGTGGTGGGTGGGGTAGCAGCGTTGCTTTGGGAGGGTGGGGTAGCAGTCTGGCTTGGGGTGGGTGGGGTAGCTGTGTGGGTTGGAGTGGGTGGGGTAGCAGTGTGGATTGGCTTGGGTGGGGTAGCAGTGTGGATTGTGGTGGGTGGGGTAGCACTGTGGCTTGGGGTGGGTGGGGTAGCGGTGTGGCTTGGGGTGGGTGGAGTAGCAGTGTAGGTTTGAGTGGGTGGGGTAGCAGTGTGGATTGGGGTGGGTGGGGTAGCAGTGTGGATTGTGGTGGGTTGGGTAGCAGTGTGGCTTGGGGTGGGTTGGGTAGCAGTGTGGCTTGGGGTGGGTGGGGTGGCAGCGTGGCTTGGGGTGGGTGGGGTAGCAGCGTGGCTTGGGGTGGGTGGGGTAGCAGCGCGGCTTGGGGTGGGTGGGGTAGCAGTGTGGCTTGGGGTGGGTGGGGTAGCAGCGTGGCTTGGAGTGGGTGGGGTAGCAGTGTGGCTAGGAGTGGGTGGGGTAGCAGCGTGGCTTGGTGAGGGTGGGGTAGCAGTGTGGCTTGGGGTGGGTGGGGTAGCAGTGTGGCTAGGAGTGGGTGGGGTAGCAGCGTGGCTTGGGGTGGGTGGTGTAGCAGTGTGGCTTGGGGTGGGTGGGGTAGCAGTGTGGCTAGGAGTGGGTGGGGTAGCAGCGTGGCTTGGGGTGGGTGGTGTAGCAGTGTGGCTTGGGGTGGGTGGGGTAGCAGTGTGGCTAGGAGTGGGTGGGGTAGCAGCGTGGCTTGGTGAGGGTGGGTAGCAGTGTGGCTTGGGGTGGGTGGGGTAGCAGCGTGGCTTGGGGTGGGTGGGGTAGCAGCGTGGCTTGGGGTGGGTGAGGTAGCAGCGTGGCTTGGGGTGGGTGGGGTAGCTGTGTGGCTTGGGGTGGGCGGGGTAGCAGCGTGGCTTGGGGTGGGTGGGGTAGCAGCGCGGCTTGGGGTGGGTGGGGTAGCAGCGTGGCTTGGGGTGGGTGGGGTAGCAGTGTAGCTTGGGGTGGGTGGGGTAGCAGTGTAGCTTGGGGCGGGTGGGGTAGCAGTGTGGCTTGGGGTGGGTGGGGTAGCAGTGTGGCTTGGGGTGGGTGGGGTAGCAGTGTGGCTTGGGGTGGGTGGGGTAGCAGTGTGGCTTGGGGTGGGTGGAGTAGCAATGTGGCTTGGAGTGGGTGGGGTAGCAGTGTAGCTTGGGGTGGGTGGAGTAGCAGTGTGGCTTGGGGTGGGTGGGGTAGCAGCGTGGCTTGGGGTGGGTGGGGTAGCAGTGTGGCTTGGGGTGGGTGGGGTAGCAGTGTGGCTTGGGGTGGGTGGGGTAGCAGCGTGGCTTGCATGGGTGAGGTAGCACCGTAGCTTGGGGTGGGTGGGGTAGCACCCTGGCTTGGGGTGAGTGGGGTAGCAGCGTGGCTTGGGGTGGGTGGGGTGGCAGTGTGGCTTGGGGTGGGTGGGGTAGCAGCGTTGCTTTGGGTGGGTGGGGTAGCAGTGTAGCTTGGGGTGGGTGGGGTAGCAGTGTGGATTGTGGTGGGTGGGGTAGCAGCGTTGCTTTGGGAGGGTGGGGTAGCAGTCTGGCTTGGGGTGGGTGGGGTAGCTGTGTGGGTTGGAGTGGGTGGGGTAGCAGTGTGGATTGGCTTGGGTGGGGTAGCAGTGTGGATTGTGGTGGGTGGGGTAGCACTGTGGCTTGGGGTGGGTGGGGTAGCGGTGTGGCTTGGGGTGGGTGGGGTAGCAGTGTAGGTTTGAGTGGGTGGGGTAGCAGTGTGGATTGGGGTGGGTGGGGTAGCAGTGTGGCTTGGGGTGGGTTGGGTAGCAGTGTGGCTTGGGGTGGGTGGGGTGGCAGCGTGGCTTGGGGTGGGTGGGGTAGCAGCGTGGCTTGGGGTGGGTGGGGTAGCAGCGCGGCTTGGGGTGGGTGGGGTAGCAGCGTGGCTTGGGGTGGGTGGGGTAGCAGCGTGGCTTGGGGTGGGTGGGGTAGCAGTGTGGCTTGGGGTGGGCGGGGTAGCAGCGTGGCTTGGGGTGGGTGGGGTCGCAGTGTGGCTTGGGGTAGGTGGAGTAGCAATGTGGCTTGGAGTGGGTGGGGTAACAGTGTGGCTTGGGGTGGGTGGAGTAGCAGTGTGGCTTGGAGTGGGTGGAGTAGCAGTGTGGCTTGGGGTAGGTAGAGTAGCAATGTGGCTTGGAGTGGGTGGGGTAGCAGTGTGGCTTGGGGTGGGTGAGGTAGCAGTGTGGCTTGGGGTGGGTGGGGTAGCAGTGTGGCTTGGGGTGGGCGGGGTAGCAGTGTGGCTTGGGGTGGGTGGGGTAGCAGTGTGGCTTGGGGTGGGTGAGGTAGCAGTGTGGCTTGGGGTGGGTGGGGTAGCAGTGTGACTTGGGGTGGGTGGGGTAGCAGTGTGGCTTGGGGTGGGTGGGGTAGCAGTGTGGCTTGGGGTGGGTGGGGTAGCAGTGTGGCTTGGTGTGGGTGGGGTAGCAGTGTGGCTTGGGGTGGGTGGGGTAGCAGCGTGTCTTGGGGTGGGTGGGGTAGCAGTGTGGCTTGGGGTGGGTGGGGTAGCAGTGTGGCTTGGGGTGGGTGGGGTAGCAGCGTGGCTTGGGGTGGGTGGGGTAGCAGTGTGGCTTGGGGTGGGTGGGGTAGCAGCGTGTCTTGGGGTGGGTGGGGTAGCAGTGTGGCTTGGGGTGGGTGGGGTAGCAGTGTGGTTTGGGGTGGGTGGGTTAACAGTGTGGCTTGGGGTGGGTGGGGTAAAGTGTGACTTGGGGTGGGTGGGTTAACGGTGTGGCTTGGGGTGGGTGGAGTAGCAGTGTGGCTTGGTGTGGGTGGGGTAGCAGTGTGACTTGGGGTGGGTGGGGTAGCAGTGTGGCTTGGGGTGGGTGGGGTAGCAGTGTGGCTTGGGGTGGGTGGGGTAGCAGTGTGGCTTGGGGTGGGTGGGGTAGCAGTGTGGCTTGGGTGGGTGAGGTAGCAGTGTGGCTTGGGGTGGATAGGGTAGCAGTGTGGCTTGGGGTGGGTGGGGTAGCAGTGTGGCTTGGGGTGGGTGGGGTAGCAGTGTGGCTTGGGGTGGATAGGGTAGCAGTGTGGCTTGGGGTGGGTGGGGTAGCAGTGTGGCTTGGGGTGGGTGGGGTAGCAGTGTGGCTTGGGCTGGGTGGGGTAGCAGTGTGGCTTGGGGTGAGTGGGGTAGCAGTGTGGCTTGGGGTGGGTGGGATAGCAGCGTGGCTTGGGGTGGGCGGGGTAGCAGTGTGGCTTGGGGTGGGTGGGATAGCAGCGTGGCTTGGGGTGGGTGGGGTAGCAGTGTGGCTTGGGGTGGGTGGGATAGCAGCGTGGCTTGGGGTGGGCGGGGTAGCAGCGTGGCTTGGGCTGGGTGGGATAGCAGCGTGGCTTGGGGTGGGCGGGGTAGCAGTGTGGCTTGGGCTGGGTGGGATAGCAGCGTGGCTTGGGGTGGGTGGGGTAGCAGTGTGGCTTGGGGTGGGTGGGATAGCAGCGTGGCTTGGGGTGGGCGGGGTAGCAGCGTGGCTTGGGGTGGGTGGGGTAGCAGCGTGGTGGCCCGTCCATTATCTACCAGGCCCCGAGTTGTGCCGCCTTCCAGGACGCCCGTTGTGGGTGCTGACAATGCGCGCTTTGTGTGGCGGGCGCTCAGAATCCATCGGATCGCACGGATTGAAAGGCTAATCGACGAGTATCGATCCCCAGACAGCAAATATATCAGGAGGCGTTATCTGACCAGCCCACCCGCCGAGGCTGTACCCCTCCTCCAGCCACCCACACCACCTACAGACCCCACCCCCTCCACCCACACACATCACCCATACACCCCACCCACAGATCCCCCTCATAGACTGCCCCCGCCCCTCCCCGACCTCACCGCAGATACTGGCCCCTCCCCCACACCCAGATACTGGACCCCTCCCCCACCCACAGATACTGGCCCCTCCCCACCCCCAGATACTGGACCCCTCCCCCACCCACAGATACTGGCCCCTCCCCGACACCCAGATACTGGACCCCTCCCCCACCCACAGATACTGGCCCCTCCCTACCCCCAGATACTGGACCCCTCCCCCACCCACAGATACTGGCATCTCCCCCACCCACAGATACTGGACCCCCCTCCACCGGCAGATACTGGACCCCCTCCACCCGCAGATACTGGACCCCCCTCCACCCGCATATACTTGACTCCTCTGCCACCCGCAGATACTGGACCCCCCTCCACCCACAGATACTGGACCCCTCCGCCACCCGCAGATTACTGGCCCCTCCCCCACCGCAGATACTGGACCCCTCCCCCACCTGCAGATACTGGACCCCTCCCCCACCCGCAGATTACTGGCCCCTCCCCCCACGGCAGATACTGGACCCCCCTCCACCCGCAGATACTGGACCCCTCCCCCACCCGCAAATTACTGGCCCCCCCCCTCCACCCGCATATACTTGACTCCTCTGCCACCCGCAGATACTGGACCCCCTCCACCCGCAGATACTGGACCCCCCTCCACCCGCATATACTTGACTCCTCTGCCACCCGCAGATACTGGACCCCCCTCCACCCACAGATACTGGACCCCTCCCCCACCCGCAGATTACTGGCCCCTCCCCCCACCGCAGATACTGGACCCCTCCCCCACCTGCAGATACTGGACCCCTCCCCCACCCGCAGATTACTGGCCCCTCCCCCACCCGCAGATACTGGACCCCTCCCCACCCACAGATACTGGACCCCCTCCACCAGCAGATACTGGACCCCTCCCCCACCTGCAGATACTGGACCCCTCCCCCACCCGCAGATTACTGGCCCCTCCCCCACCCGCAGATACTGGATCCCTCCCCCACCCGCAGATACTGGACCCCCTCCACCTGCAGATACTGGACCCCTCCCCCACCCGCAGATACTGGATCCCTCCCCCACCCGCAGATACTGGACCCCTCCCCCACCCGCAGATTACTGGCCCCTCCCCACCTCCTCCCTCTCCCCCTAGATAATTTTAATTTACGATACGAAATCACCTTGCACATTTATGCCACCAATCACTTGTCCCTAATGCAGTAAAGCTTTCA
>OZ025256.1:28423143-28455643 GCA_964019135.1 Arenicola marina
AACCCGGGCGTTCTGAGAGCCCTGAGAGTTCTGAGAGTCCTGAGAGTTCTGAGAGTGCTGAGAGTGCGGGTCTACCGCTTATCGCTTCAGAGTGACTATATGACCTCCCGCTGATGACCTGTTTAATCACCCACAATGCATGGCGCCCGCCGAGAGGTATTCCTCGAGGGATTAGGCAGCCTTCACGGGGCCAGTCATTAAAGGGTTAAAGGGCACCAGTTTCGGCGTTAAAAACGGGAACACGGAGGAGGCGGATTAATGGATTATCTTACTAAAGGCGGATTATCGCTGCTTGTTCCTAGAGGTCTTAAATTGGCTGGTTAATATAGTGGTGGTCGCGATGGGGTAGGGGTGCGGGTGGTCTTGGAGTGGGGTGTGGGTGAAGTACCTTTCACGTTCGGATCTGGTCGGTAGCTTGCCTAATAGGCATTACGACCGTATAACTTGTCATTTAACCCTATTAATGACGTCGTGTTATTCCAATTAAGATTGCCCCGAGTAGCATGACGTGAAAGTCTGAGTACAAGTTTCTCTATGCTGACGAACTCTTGTTTTCTATGTCTACATCAATTATGCTAAAAATGTTATTGTAATCAAAATGTATCAAATTTTATTGCCCGCATTGTAAAAAAAATGGACATTCATAGCAAGAGGAATTTGTATCAGCCTTGCCTGATTTTCAAGTGCAAACTAATAATAATATATTTAAACCAAAATACGGACACATTATTTGAGAAAAGGGAAAACAGTCTGTGCCTGTGTTGAACGGCTCTCTCTCTGGTGGGCGATAATCCAGGTAATGTGGCATCTAACATGTGACTGGTTGAGTTGGTTCGAGAAGAACATTTCAACATATGATTCAGCGGCATTAAATATTTTGCATCCACATTTGCCAGGATTTTACAACCTTGATTGAAATGGTAAATTGACCATCAACAACGCGCTTAAAGACATTTCTCACTTTATAGTCAAAAACTGAAAGTCATTAAAAGTTTCTAAAAAAATTGTAGCATGTTACTCAATACAAGAAGTGACGAAAACAGGAAAAAAATCTGGGGGTCACCGAGGAAAATATTGAGCTATCGATCTTTATTCAAGGTGCCTATCTAACGAATTTCAACACGGTATCAGAACTGCGATTCGGACACCTCCGCATTACACACCTCCGCATTTGCACAAACAGTTGCGGAAGTTACCAATTTTTTTTGTTATGTCTTCTACATCTATGATCATACCAGTATAACATATATATGAATAAATCTACATTATGTAATACTTATATGTAAAATGAGGGGAATATATATGTGAATATATACGCTAATACATGTACCGGGAACCTTGTGGTTAGAGAGATATTAATTTAGTAGCTTTCTGCCACAATGTTAATAAGTCATTATATGTTTCTGATTTTTTTACAACATGTCACTGGATTATGATGTAACAAAATAGGCTAAAAAAAATGGGTGGTCACCGAGACCACTTAAGCGCTACTGGCCTTCAAGTGAGGTGACCCCCCCTTAGCCCAAAAAACGAAAAAAACATACGAGTTTAGAAAATTCCTTAGACATCTGTTGGGTTATCTTGGTACGCCGAGTTATTCTTCAAGAAGATTGTTGCCAGATTTTGATATGCTGGCACATATAAAATTCATTGAGAGTCTTTGGTTCATGCAGACGTTTCACTGACACGGGGGAAACAGCGCCGAGACGCATTGTAACGCTTGTTCTAGCCTGGTTTCTAGCCACCACCTTCGCTCACTCAGCAATACTTATATAGTACGAGCGGTGGTACCAGCTTACGCTAGTTCCAATGCTTTCGCCAGGGAGCGCTGTTGTATTAAGTGAGAATTGTCTTTAACGCTGTGTTCCTTGTTGCCAAACGCCATAGCAGAATCACTGGATACCATATCCTTTTAGTATCCAATAATTTGCACGATTGCATCAAATGCCATCTTCAAGTGACACTGATCGTCTATATAATGTATCCTACGTGCCTTCATTCGAAACACGACTTAATTCTTGCAACACGTAGACGAACTAAACTGACTTGTGACTGCAGGGTCTGATGATTCTGCCATGTTATGGCGAACCATTGTTTCAGCATAGCTCACGTATGACTCAATCCTGCCATTTACTGCAATAATACATTTCGTGGGTTCTAAGATGGAAGATGGCCTGGCTTCAGTCGGCTAGTTTATTTATAGTATAATATTATTGTTTTATTATATTTCAAGTATGTACTTTCGCATGGGCATTGTCGTTAACTGAAACCGTCGATGCGTTGTAATGCGTAATGCTTAGTGAGCGCCGGAAGGCCGGCCACTGAAGCCAAACGACGGCCCTTTGGCTCCTGCAACTGCACACTTCATGAACACGCAACGGCAGTTCTACGGTAGTCTGGGGCGGTTTAAAGGATACATATAGGTTAATCGTTACGTCTGTACATTCCCCAAGTTAAAGGGGCTCTCAAGATCACAGGATAGAGACGCCGACTCTTAACACGGGGTGAAGTGCTTTGTAAGTTGTGCGTGAAATGGAACTCATATGATCCATATCGGTCTTTGTTTTTGCCTGGGGGGTGACTGATCGTGTTTCCCGTTCAAGGGGCTTGTCTTTGTCTTTGAAGGGAATGCGCCGTTTTGTCCTCATATATATGTTGTTGTTTTCGCTTTGGAGAAAGTGGCTACATTGCACACCGGTAAATCGACATCTATAGATTACTGAAGCTGAGGGCAACTACAACTCGTTGGAATGAGAAGGTAAACACACGCACGTATATCAGGCAGAAGCCGTGTCTCCTGGCAAATATAATGAAATTGGTCCCTTATCTGATTAATAATCTTAAAATTAACAGCGGTTATTCTCTTATCCGGAATGTTTCATTTGTAAACCAATGAGAATTTGACAGTATGGCAGTTTACAATATCACATATTTTGCTTTCACTGCGTAGTCGATCTAATCCGGTCCTTTGTTGAATGAACTTATTGTATAACTCTCGCCTCTTGTTAGCTACTCTCGGTATATTTAATTCAAGGGTGTCACTGGTTGTGCTCTACAACTGCATACACAACGTTTTGAACGGCGTTAGAACTTTGTCCGAGATTACCACTTCAGCAAATATATTCGATATGTCTCTTACACAGTCATAGACGAAACTTTTGTCTACATTTCCATCTTCAAATTTTACATGTCCGATTTGGGTGAGACCGACTTCGATGAACGACTTGAAAAACAGAGAGCGTATTTATCTACCTGTCGTCTCGCAGGCAATTGTCGAGTTTTCCCAACAGTATTTCTCGTTGTACATTTAGTCTTTGCCATCTTGCAAATACCGTGACAAGGGGGTCTTTGCAATGTTGCAATTACCGTGAAACGAGGTCCTCGCAATCTAACAAAAAATCCGTAAAACATGGCCTGTACCAGATGAAAAAACCAAACAAATGAGGCACCATGCTAAGATAAAAATACTTTAACATCCGTTTAATTACTCCTGATGTTACACGAGACGTTGCCTGTGTGACGTCGGCGGGACTACGTGAATTGTGTCAGGACTAAGGTATTTCAGAGGCGCCTGTCGAACGGAGTCAGCCACTTAACCCTCAGAGGACCGCTTGATCTCAGCAGCCCCCTTAATTGACATAATGAATTGCACCCGTTGATTAATCCAGTGGTGATCCTGAATTAGGGTTCTGAAAGATGGGGGGTGGGGATGGGGGGGGGGAGGGCGGGGGCGGGGGGAGAGGTCAGTGCGTCAAGTCCATTCCTCTAAAATTCACGATGTCCACTGTCAACTTTTCGAATAGCGGTGTCGCTGTCGGATTTGTTATTATCAACTGCCAAACTGTGTCGGTGTAGAATTTTTTTAATTTTGACGTCGCAATCGATTTAAAAAAAAACACCAAATAAATGTCGCGTGTCCACGCCATTTACCGCTCGCAGACCCCTGGGAGCTAGCTCCAGAGCGGGAAGGGCGACGGGAGAGCGACAGGCAACAGCAGTGGAGTGGAAGCAAAGATTGACTTTGGACCACCCACAGCGGTGTGTCACCAACGGTGTGACCGGTCACACACCACGTGGAGTGGCACCGTTGTTGTAAAAGGTGTGGTGGGGGATGGCGGGCCTTGGCGGCGCTGTGGTGGTGGTGGTGGTGGTGGTGGAAGATCTTGACGGCGCTGTGGTGTTGGTGGTGATGGAGGGCCTTGACGGCGCTGTGGTGGTGGTGGTGGTGGTGTTGATGGAGGGTCTTGGCGGCGCTGTTGTGCGCATAGACTTCCTGCCCACCCGAGTGACTCTCACGAGATGCCCCGCAACGCCCTGAACCCTGGGCGGTGGGGGGCGCGGCGGTGGGAGGGGGCTGGGGGGGGGGGGTGCGGCGGTGGTGGGAAGGAGTATGTGAACGGGCGGGAGAAGGGCAAAGTGTTGGTGGGCGAGGGGGGTGCCTAGGGGTTGGGGTGTCTAGGGGTTGGGGTGCGGCGTGGGGGGGAGAGGGGGGGGGACGGTGCTGGAGGTTGTGGGCGGAGCCTAGAAGGGGTTGGGATGACTTGGGGGTGAATAGGGGTCGGGGGGCAGGCTTGGCGGGACAACCAGCGTTGTAGAACCCCTCGTAAAAGTAATTTATTCTAAGAAACTTCTTGGTGGGGGGCTGTGATTAAAGATGGCTACTCAAAGAGGTAGTCAACTTCGACTTAACCTCCCCCGCCCCCCCCCCCTCGGAGACCCTCGCCCCACCCTCAACCTCCGGGCACTCCATCCCTTCCGATCCACACCTTCTACCACTCCACCCACTCAGCTGGTAACCATAACAATACCACTACCCACAGCGTTCCCTCCCCACCCACAGCCCACTCCCGCTCCCGAGCCCGCCTCCCCATCCCCCTCCAATCGCGCCAGTCACAAGCCCCGTCGGTTTTCTCGGCATCAGAGGTAATTAAAATGGCGCTTGATGAAGACCGGAAGCTTGCCGTAATACTCAGTAAATAATAACAGAGCGCCTGGCGATAAATGTCGCAGCGTCGGCATTAACTCACAGCACTTGTCGATTTTTACCGCTGGGGGCGGCCATATGTAGTTACAAGCCCCCCCCCCAACCTCCCCATGCACCCTCACACCCCTTCCCCTTCCTCCTTATCCCCAACCAACCCATCTCTCGCCCCCACCCAACCCTCCTTTCACCCACCCCTCTTTTCAGCCACCCCCCACCCATTTATTTCCTCGTCATTTTTTTTCTCCCCCCCCCACCCGCTGCATTATAGTTTCTTATGCCTGGCTTACACCTCACCTCATCTCGCTTCACCTCACACCTACGGTCTCCCCCCAACCCCCCTCCTGCTGCCCCCTCTCCCCCTCCTTCCTTCTTCCAACCCCCCCCCCCCCCGGAGCGGGTGGTGAAGCCTCCCGGTAAATGCGACCCCTTACCCCCACCCCACCCCCACCCTCCTCCAAGACGTCACGTGGGTTCGCCGAGTGGTGATCTAGCAGCCGTATCGACGGGGTGTGACAGGGTGCTCGGCGGGCGCAGGATGATGACCAACGGAAAGATCGGGCCGGCCTGGTAGCTCAGTGGGTTCAAGCGCTCGCCTTGCGTGCTCTGATCCCATGTCCTTCTTTCGCAAACAGTAGAGGGTTACCACACGGGGACATG
Source organism: Arenicola marina (assembly GCA_964019135.1). NCBI lineage: Eukaryota > Metazoa > Annelida > Polychaeta > Arenicolidae > Arenicola > Arenicola marina. The sequence continues at coordinate 28,428,785 of OZ025256.1, forward strand.
GCTCCACTCTCCCTCCCTTCTCCTATTGACGCGATATGACCAAAAGTGGGTTAAAGCGTCCTGAACATACAACCAACCAACCAGCCAATAGAAAGACGCATAACAACCCCTTGCTGCTGTCTCACTGTTTCCCTGGCAACACGCAGGCAAGGCCCCGGGTTCGAACCCCTGTGGTGAATCCGGTCTCCGTCTGATGATGATGATGATGATGATGGTGCGCTGGTGTTTCATGCCACATTTGTGCACACACAATGGTGAAACTGGGCCAAGGAACTTGAAAGGGTTAATGGATGAATTAACCCCGAGATTATGTGTCCCGGGTTGTTCAGGTTTTAACGTATATTATGTGGCTCTTGCGCGACAGCCACACTCTCTAAATGCGATGTGAGCAGCTCACTGCAAAGTAATGCCGTTCGACGACTCACGCGCCATCTGGTGCGAGAATGACGTGAGGGGAAATTACGGCCGTTTCAGGCCATGTTTGTGCACAGACATGTACATAGAGGCCATCTGGCCCAGGAAACCTCCCGTGGCAATGAAATAAAATTGGTCAGACCAGCTATACCCAAGTTTTAGATACCAGGGGCGCGAACCCATGATCTAGTAATCTGCCGCTCAACCCGGTTTGCCAACAAAGAGGATTCCCCAATAGGAGACTGATTTTAATGGTAATTTTAATGTAATATTTATTGTACACACACCTGGTATTTGTAGACCTGATGATCATAGGTGCAAGTTTATATTACATGTAGGCTGTGGGAAGGACCTCGAATGAACTGCGGAAGGCTTTTCTCGCGATTGCAGACGTATCCGCCAGCGCTCTTCAGTGCGTCTACATACGAGTTGCGCCAGATGTGGTGACGTCACAGCACTGAACGTACTCTTCGTTTACCCCTGTAGTCTGTCCGGAGGTATAATGTCAAATTATGCCCGCCTGATCACCATCGGTTAGCACTGAACTGGAACATTCCGTAAAATTTCAATATTTGGCGGGAAAAGGGGAGCAGACGTCGAACCCATTGACCTTCACGTCCTGAAGGACAGAGCCAGTTTTAGATATATAACGGCAGCTACGGAATCTGCGCCCAAATATTTAGGATCCCTGAAGTGCTTGTTGAATCTCATATGTCCATCAAGTGTCGTGGCTTGTCCCTCAGGCGTGGAGCGCTTCCCTTTAATATCCCCCAGACAAGGGAACGATGTGGGAGGGAGAGAGATGGAGGGGGGGGGGGGGAGGCGGAGGCTTGAGGGGGATGAAGAGCGAGACAGAGACAGAGACAGAGGCAGAGGAAGAGAAGGAGGTGGGGGGAGAAGGGGCGAGATAGGGGAACGATGGAGAAGGAGAGATAAGGGGGGGGGGATGGAGATGAAGAGAGAGAGAGAGAGAGACACAGGGATAGGAGATGATCAGATTATGGGGAGAGAAAGATGGAGGGAGACGGAGGCGGGAGGGGTGTGGGAAGAGAGAGAAACATAGACAGAGGCAGAGGGACAGAAGGAGATGGTCAGAGAAGGGGAGGGATAGAGGGGAAAAAGATGGGGCGAAGAGAGAGAGACGGTTTGAGATGAAGAAGGAGGGAGACAGATGGGGAGGAAGAGAGAGGGAAAGCTGGAGGGAGACGGAGGCGGGAGGGAGCTGCAGAGGGAGAGATGGAGATGGAGCGAAGGGGAGAGAGACGGAGGGAGGGATGGAGAAAGAGAGAGACAGAGGCTGTTGCCTCTGTGGAGATGAAGAGCGATGGAGATTGGTAGAGGAGAAGCGTACCAGAATGTCGACCGAAGCCCGATGGGTTTTTTTAAGCTCCCCCACCCCCTCACCATCCACGGCCATCTCCCCCTTGGCTATCCACATGAGATCACAGCAAGGTGTCGGGGTGGTATTCTGACCCCGGCCAATCCCGATCCAAGTGCAATAACTTACACCATAAATTGGACGAATTGCAGCACAGATAACCAAAAAAATGGTGGCGGTGAGACCACCACCAAACCCACCCACCTATCTATCTATCTATCTCTATACGCAGAGCCGGCCTCTGGCTGCCGTCGGGTGATATAGTTCCAGGGCATATTGGCGGCCAGCGCACAAAAAAAGGTAAACCTTCGTATTGGTACCACGGATGAAAGCGCCTCCTAGACAGGGAAAAGATAAAAACTGAACTTCTCGATGATGAGAAGGTTTTTTTGCGATCTTGTTTGAACTTTTCTACGTCTTGCCGGCATATCTATTTATTGTGCATTGGGGTGAAATCTTCTGGTTGATCGCACTAAATCCCCTCCCCCATCCCTCCCCCACACACACTATAGATGTCTGATATTTTGCTCAAGAGTTGGTCCGGTCTGTGTATGCGTGACTAGTCCCTGGAAAAGCTGCCGTAGTTAGCTGTGGTAGGGTCTGAGTTGGGGTGGGGAATTGGTGGGGATGGTAGGTGGGGAAGTGGAGTTTCGTTATTATAGTTCTTGATTCCTACCCTTGTTGGAGCCACGAGCAATGTAAATGGTAAGGGGTGGGAAGGGGAATTAAGATGGGGGGGGGGGGGTTAAAAGTTGAAGGTGAGACTAATAGAATTTTGTAAGGAGTTAAGAGGGGGGAGAGGGGCGTGATGGGCGAATTGAATTTGTTTATGTATTAAAGTGCAATTTTTCCTGTGATAAATACAATCATACAATGTCGACCCCGCTGCCCAATGCAGCCCAGTGCGAAGTATTTATTAATATGCAGAACGATATAAAAGCGCCGAAAATGAACGAAACACGAACACGTTTTATTTCGTTTTCATGTATATATATCATAAGTTTATTTATCCTAGGTGAATGATTGTACAACAACAGTATTTATTATACATTAAATGTATCAACAGATTTACAAAGTTGTAATAGTAACTTACACCAGAGTGTCTCACCGGAGGTGAGAAAGACACGCGGTGACGTCACTGATTCAGATTCAGATTGACGTCACTCAAACCGGAAGCGGAAATAACAAAGTATCCTTTTTTCAAAAAATGAAAAATGATTTAACGTTGTTACGTAACCATGTATTTCTACCACAGTTGGATATAATAAGCAAGATAAAATGACATGCATCTTCAACCAGGTGGTTGGGTACAGTAGGTTACCATGGTTACCAATGCAGACAAATTTGGTGTGTTGTCACCAAATGCCATCAGTCGTAACGATTTTATGATTTAAAGTTTAAAAAAAAAAAGAAAAAAAAAGAGACCACCCTCAGACTTATGCGCTTTCTTCGGCCATATATCCATCTCATCCAGCAACACATAACTTACAATAAGTCACATATAATAGTTATATCCCGAAGAGCGTAAAGTCTAGGCAATGGCACAGACACTCAGAAGACAACTTACTGTAAACAGGACGGCCGACTATGACGCTTACATGAAAACACCGATGGCGACAGCATGCCACCATGGCGACCGACGGAGCCGAGGCTGTCCAACAGAGGCACTATCACATATTTCTCATATTCACTTTCTATATATATTCACTCCATTCGAGTGCGACACTTCACAAATATTGGTTCAGTTTGGATACATATATATTAATAATAATAAGGGTGTGAGTTGTATCTCACTGTGTGTGTAATGACATGCCCATGATACGCGTATAGATGTTCACCCTCTGTTAGTTGTGTATCAGGCACAATGATTGGGGGATGAGAACAGTGTCACAGAGAATGGTTAGGCCAGTAGAATCATACCGCTTGAGCACAGCATCCACTGATATGTAGAAACATGGCGCGGAATAGTCACGTGACAGGGAACATTTGTTTGTCTGTTCGACTATTATGGTTACTTGAACAATGACTAGATAAACGAGTGCTTGCTAAGCGGCAAACAAATTCCAATTAAAACGCTGTATTTCTTGCACAACAGGTAACAAGGGAAATAGCGTTGACGAATATGGCTTAACACGCTGTTCTGTAGACCGCATTACTGTGTGTATTGCGGGTGAACTTCTTCTAATCACCGCAGTTCGGTGTTGTCCAGAAGTTATAAGTTTCCTCTTAAATCATTTCTTGAATTTATTGGCATCTGGCCTAGCAACGGAAATGTACATTATCACCCTGTATTAATAATGAAAACCAACACCTCTATGCTCTAACGTGGTGTGGGAAGATGATGAAATGGATTAATATGTGAAAATGCACCTTTTACTCGAAGCATTGTTTCCCTGCCCCACAAGAACAAATGCAGAAAAACATGAGAAATAACTGCTATTCATGGGCTGGCGCCATCTATTGAGTGATTTATACCTTCCTAAAATAACCGAGAATTGTCCAAAGACCAATGTGAGATTCTGGAATACTATCTTATACGTGTCCGTAACAGGCCAGACACCTGCAGTAACGCAATAAAATATTGTCATCGCCTGCGCAAGTGGGTTTTTTCTAATCACCGAAATATCCGGAATGAGAAAAAAAAATTGATTTCGGAGCGTACCGGCCAATTAGTAGTCTGAAGCAGCGTGACAGACAGGCGCGGCTATTTTTAGCAGTATGTCGGATGGATTCTTCCGGCCTTGTATGGCTGGGAACTAGGTGTTCATTACCAGTGTATTGGATACCATGGCGCCGACCGCGAGACGCAGTAATCGGTCGTCAGGAAGGCGAGTATCATGAAATATACAACAGATGATCGTGTTTACGTGCCACCTGCTCATGACGAAAGCTTGATTTTCCTATGGTTGCTATAACAACGGGAGAAGAACAATCAATATGTGCGGAGAATAAGGCAACCCGCATCGCTCTAGCAACGGGAATAGCAGGAAAAGCCACTCGCTATCGGCAGGTTTGATTTGTTCCTGTTTTTAGTCCCCCCCATCTCTCGAACCCCCGGAAAACAAAGAATTGATAGTAAGTATGAAGACGAGAAAATGACGGAAAGAATAGACATATATTAAGACGTGAATGCTCATCGTATCGTTACTGCTCCACAGGGGACAATATCGTCTCTTACATCATCCTGTCTAAACCTTATACACTTACACTCTCGGCTCGATAAATATGAGAAAATGTCTATAACATGGCGTACGATATGAGAATAACTGCGCCTGTTGTCATGAATATAAGGGAATCTACGCAGGCAATGCAACAACCGCACAGGCGACGCAACAACCGCACAGGCGACGCAACAACCGCACAGGCGACGCAAAAACCGCACAGGCGACGCAACAACCGCACAGGCGACGCAACAACCGCACAGGCGACGCAACAACCGCACAGGCGACGCAATACACAAATGCCCTCAATGAGGCCGCCGTTCATTTATAGGATCACAGATTGGACTAGACACGGTGGTAAAGGAAAAACAGTTCGGGGGCTTTTCTTTTGGTTATCTCTGTCATTGGTGCAGGGCAGGTGCATGTGTAGAACCAGTAGCTTTAGCAGTGGTGTTAGTAACAGATAGCAGCCGAACAAAATGACGAAAAAGCTGGTCACACAAAAGAATCTCCGTTCACAATTCCGAAAATAATAGTCGTGAGGTTGGTACATTCAATAACGATTGGTCGATATTAGCCAAATCATATGTAATAACTAGGCCTAATGATGCTTTCTGTCGGTGAATTGCGTATAATGCCGACCGATCTACGAAGGTTACTAAATTGTGCAAGCGACGGGTAAATAGAGCTGGGGCGAGGAGCGTGCACGACCTGCCGAGATGACCATGGTTTACCGAGGAGCGTGCACGACCTGCCGAGATGACCATGGTTTACCGAGGAGCGTGCACGACCTGCCGAGATGACCATGGTTTACAGAGGAGCGTGCACGACCTGCCGAAATGACCATGGTTTACAGAGGAGCGTGAACGACCTGCCGAGATGACCATGGTTTACCGAGGAGCGTGCACGACCTGCCGAGATGACCATGGTTTACAGAGGAGCGTGCACGACCTGCCGAGATGACCATGGTTTACAGAGGAGCGTGAACGACCTGCCGAGATGACCATGGTTTACAGAGGAGCGTGAACGACCTGCCGAGATGACCATGGTTTACAGAGGAGCGTGCACGACCTGCCGAGATGACCATGGTTTACAGAGGAGCGTGCACGACCTGCCGAAATGACTATGGTTTACAGGTAGTTTACTATAATGACGTTGAGCAAGGACCACACACTTGATGATAGTAAACACTGTAGGATGAATTGCCATATATTCCAATACATATTACAATATATATTTCAATGCAGTTGCAAATGTTGCAAATGAGCGAGCGCATTCTATGACCCTGGTATCTGACATATCAAGAAATGTCAATCGAATGGTTTTCAGTTGTGATAACACCTAAAAAATCTCTAAGCACAGGACATCTATCTATAATGGGGGAAGGGAGGGGAGGGGGTCTGGACCGGGATAGGGAGTAGGGGGAGGCATGTAAAGATAAAACTATAGTTTGAAAGCAAATAGCGAAAGGACGGGTTGTGTGTGTGGGGTGGGGGGGGGGGGGGTACTGAGTATTTAATCGTAGAATTGAAGAAAAGTAAGGAATAACATTACCACAATGTCAGTGGCGCGAAGGTCCGTCAACAGTTGTCAACAAACTAACAATGTCGAGATAATTCAACTTGTTATGCAGTATCGTTGTTTTAAAAGAAAAAGTCTTAATAATAACGGGACTCTCACAGCAAAATGAATAAACGGGATTCAAGAACTCTCAAATGTACACGTTTTAGTCTATATACAGACTGTACAAGCTATCGGGGAAATGAAATATCTTTACTGAATGTACGTATATATTTATATATATATATATATATATATATGTGTGTGTGTAGATATATACTGGTGAAGATCACCATGTCGAGGCATGTACACGCGTCACGTGACGACCAAACAGGAGCTCTTCCGCACTGACAGAATGAACGCCAAGCGGTAATTTTACACACAGCGAATAATGTACAATGATACCGTTTCTTCCGAGAGAAAGTATAACGTATAACAGCGCTTTACGCACAATCTGGATTTACATTTTGCAGCGTACACCTGTGAACTTTGCAAGCCCTTTACCATGACCGGCTGAAATAGTCCATCTGGTGGGGTTACGTACCCCAGCCATAGCGTCCATCCCGGGCCTCCGGAGAGGGAGGCACATCTCAAACCACTTCCCCCGGCTTGCGTTTCTCTACGTAAAATCGACGGGGTTTTTTTTCCCAGCACTTTCACTTACTACTTAATTTCACATTCTCAAAAAGAGTGCTGAGTTGATGCCTACGTCACATTTACGACACCGTACTCATAGAGAGAGAGAGAGAGTGACAGAGAGATATATAATCTGCAGGAGAAAATTCAACAGTTATGTTGCGCGAAGGTCACCGTGAAGGTCACTGCGCGCGTCAAGTGGTCGAGTGTTGAGTCAGGGGCGCACCTGTTGCAACGCACGTACGATCGACCTGAACTAAACGTTCCGTCAGGTTTCCCATTCAACGCGACATGGTTGCATCTCAGCCAACGACTGGCAACTCGACAGTCGGCGACAGTCACTGGAACGTATACATGGACGCCGCTTGCCTCATATATTGCATCGAAACTAGCGCGCTGACCAGTTGCCTTGCAAGCCGTCCATCGGAGGATTCACGTGGCCACGAGATCACGTATTATCGCCCATTGCGGAGAGATCACGTATTATCGCCCACTGCGGAGAGATCACGTATTATCGCCCACTGCGGCGAGATCACGTATTATCGCCCAGTTCCCTTTGCCATCCATCACGCTCGCTGGTGTTGGTATTCCGTGTCTGTCGAGCGGTGTGCATTGTTCTGGTCGCAAGGAGACTCGCTGCATCCGGCAACTCCTATCACTCAGTGACATTGTTATAATTAACGCGGATGTTACTCCTCCAGATTCCATCCATCCTTCGCTGCCTGGTACCATATCCTAACTTGACACCTCAAGGTCAAGGACGCCATTGCTCAGCAGCAATTGACGCCCGTGGGCGCGCGCGGTACGCCATCTTGTAGCCGCCCGTAACAAACGCGTCTTGTTGAAGATGATTTTATTCTTCTCGTATGTTACGTATGTATCGGCCAGCGTCATGTCTCCGCTTCAGCTTACACTCGCTTCCACGCCAGCCAATCCGAGGCTAGGGGCACTCACGTTGCGGCGGAGAAGGCGTGGGACTGGCGATTTCTATCCGTTGGACGCACGCGGTGGGCGGCGTAGTCCACGTTGGTTAGTATCCTTAGGAAGATGTGTCGCCCCTTATTTAGTACACAGCCGTCACGGACGTTACGTTTGCGTCGCCTTGGCCACGCCACCCATACGGTGTGACCCTCTCACTAGCCCACAATGACGGACAGACGGTCGCCCGCGGTAGTTTGTGCTGATGACTTGAGCAGCAGCCACGTGCCACGAGGCCTTCACAGTCATTGGTCGCCGAGGCGGTGACGTCACAGTGACGACTCTCTCAGTCCTCACCCCCTGTTATTAACAGTCACGCGGCAGCGCTTGTTCGTGGCGTGATGTTCACAACGTGGAAAGGTTCAAGGGGAGAAGGGTCACGGACCCCACACTCGTCCGATGTTACCACGTACCACACAGCTTCCGTCCGCCAGACGGGTGACGTCACTTACTCTCTGACGTCATCATCCGCTGACGAAGCGTGGATGTATACGCGACTTATGACGTCATCGTACTGACACGCGTGTGACGAGGGGCTATCCGTGCAATAAAACGCGCGATGTGTGATGACGTCACCGTAATAATGGGCGCGATATGTGACGTCATCGTGACGTCATTACAAGCAAGGCGTGACGTCACCTTAATGATACGCGCTGGCGAGTGGTAGTTATGTTAACACGGTGACAATCGTTACGTCACCACAGAGATCAAAATTTTGCGCTCTGGCAAAAATAACAACAATAATAATAACTTCCATGAATGGGTAAATAAAAAAAGACTCTTTCCGCTCATTAGCTCGTATTGAGAGCCCTGGTTGTCTGTACCAGGCTACCAACTTATCTCACGATTGCTTCAATATTTATTAGTCCCCCGCTCGTAGGGGGGGGGGGGGTGATGGGGTGGGGGGGGGGGGAGGTCCATTCTTCTGACCCCTTATTGACTGATTACACTTGTGGGAATGCTTTCACGCATACTCTAAACATCAGCGACACGTGTCAAGTGCGCATGCCCCAGGAGCAGTTCCTGATAGGGTTGCGTTACATTTCCCACCACGTGCCTGTTGAGCCCTTTGCGCCGGCTCCAGCACTGGAGTCTTGAAGCGGTTGCCACGCCAACGGTAGCACGCGCGCCGGATGGCGTGTTGTTATGTGTTGACGGCGACCAGCGTGCTGTTCGCGGGGCCGACCGAGGTCGGGGAACTGTTTTGTGACGTCACAGCTTTTTGCCCGCTAGGCGACGTCCCGTGGGTCACAATCTTCGGGGCTCCGGGTTGGGCGGCTATTGTCGAAGTGTCGATTGGGACCCCTGAGAATGAAATGAAAATCGAAAATCATTGCTTAATATAATACTAAGTGGATTGGTGGTATATTCAGGACGCTTTAACCATCTCTGGTCATTTCGCGCCAGAGCGCTCAATGTGAGTGCTCTAACCCGCTGAGCTATCGGGCGGCCTCAATATAATAGTACGAAGTCGTGTAAGGTTACACTTAATCGCATATTGTTGGGCACCAATTTTTGTTTCCTGAGGCTAAAATTACAACCGAGGAGACGTCTTGATTTTTTAATGCCATAAACAGTGTAGTATATGCCACAGGCGACACTGGCCGACACTGGTTGCACTTATCAATAGTAAACATCCTGCGATAGATCACAATTCCGGGGAATGATACAAGCAAAGTCCAAGATGACCGACTATAAACAAATTGAACGTCTGTTTATGTCTTCTAATATTTCTTCCCAAAGAATGTTATTGTAGTACTTCACATGTATTTGATATATTGGATATAAATTTTATATATATTTCGATCAGCGTTTTATTCATGCGAACTACACTTCGTAAAATGTTTGTGCAAATCTATTGTGTTGCATATGAATATTGTTCACACCAAATATAAAATGGATACGCTAAATACTGATATAATGAGCTACTACTAGATTCTCTCAGTAGAAACAGAAATGTTCTCTCAAGCACTGTTAGAGAGTCGTTCATCTAGGGGAGCATGCATACCTGCCATTAAATGTGCATCAAGTCATTACATGTCAGACCACAACAGACGCCATGTATACGCCGATGCACACTGCGACACTAAGCCCCGCCCACGCGTGAGTCCTTTTTCGTTAATCGTATGAAATTGACAATCATAGCTGATGGTTGGTACAAGTGAGCAGTACTCATCTCTGAAACTGACAACACAGTGACCTGCTGCTTTGTTTGTCAGACATGACGCACGCGGAAGACCTATTTTCGTCATATGATTTGATAAAAGCAACAGAAACGTCAATGAAGGATTGACAGCCTGGATTGGTCTATTCCTTGCAGAACCTGACGTTAACAAGGGGCTGCGTACCGAACACGATCGCCCGCAGCGAGCATTTGTGGTCACTCGGAACTTGCTACGGAACGACATGGGTCACATCAAACAATTTTTAGTTGTTGCGGGGATATACACTAAATAATTATCCTTACTTTGGAAATAGCAGCACAATCTAAATAGTGTAAAGTATTGATGAATAAAAGATCATAATAAACCATCGATATTTACGGGTTATCCACACTTATTTGAGAACATTCGTCGTCGAGAGTTTAATATTATCATGCGGGGCTGCTCTTGACCGCGGCTAACAATACTCCACTTCCGGTTTAGGATTGCACGCGTCCTTGACCAATCCGCCAATTTCCATTCCCTATTTGTCGTACCACAAGCAGTGCGATCGCGATCGATCGTGCTCCGGTACGCAGCCCGGGATTCCTCTGTAGAGTAACTCAGTCGCTATTATCCTGGCATTTGAGATAGCTTCCGATTTTAGTGAGCCGCCAGAAATATACCGAAGGATTTTAGTCAAGCAAGTTTTGTTGTTTGGTGTATTTTCGGGGAATAGTGTTTGAGACACATCAGTTGCCCTCACAACACACACATATCAAATTGAGTATTACTGTAATGAAATTTGTGATACTTTGTCATACTGATGAAATATGAAACCTTTATTACATTTAAAATGCTGATTATAATCTTGGCATTGTTATTACAGTGCATAATGTTATCTCGCATAATTAACCTCGTTCACTATATAATACGTAGCGACGGAGGTGTTCAGTTAGTTCACTTACCGGAGTTATTGGTGTTGGTTATGCTTGTCGTGGTCAGATTAGCATTGGGTGACAGGTTGGATAAGCTGGTGTTGGTCGTTTGGCCATCTGCATTAGGGTAGAGGGAAGGCAAAAAACAAGAAAAAGTGTCGTCAATTTCATCTGATCAGCCATATTTTTTCAGAAGCAAACCACCGGTACTTCTCTCCGGCGACCTCTGGTGAGACAATCGAGAATTACGACATGATCCAAGATATCGAAAAAAAAAGCGCAAAAGAATCAGAAAATGAGCGACGCGTCATTTTGGAAGTTGTTGAAAATAGGAGAACATTAAAAATAGTGCAACTCAACGTGATCGTAGTAGTAGTACGTTTAAGCCGTGGAAGACCACGATACAAATATATATATCTATATATATATCTGCTGCTAAACACAGGAAAGTGCCACATCTAAGCTTATCGTACCGAGAAACGCCGGAGAGACTAGCGACATATATATATATATATATGCGTGATCGACTACAATAAGTCATTACGGTGTTTAGTAATTAGAAGTCATTGATACATATATCTTAACGTAGAGTGCGACAGAGAGTGCGACGGCCACATAACAGCTAGTGCTAACCTGTACGGCGCAGGGGAGGACATGGTCGACATGGAACAGGGCAACAGTTATAAAGGCAGTTATAAAGGCAGAAATCAGGTCCCCATTCCAATTCACATGTGTTTTGTTTACTCCAATATTCCATAGGCAAGGACTCGCCATAAGCCATAGACGTTAGCATCGTTATTTTATTTTTTTAATATAATATACAATTCGTATTATCTGCCTGGCAACCAAATATTCAAGTTGATAAAAAAATGAATAACTGCGCTATTTCATAACCATTAAGCTCTAATGACAATCTCATCATTAAGGGGAAATTATATTTATGGCCATATGTGGCAATGTTAACACCTAAATGTTAACTACGGTTAGCACGTCAGCTTCTGGAGTTATCTGGAAGGCTGTCAATGAAAAAAAGAAACAAAATATAACGCATAAGGTGATTCGTAAGTTTATCGGGGCGACCTAAGAAAAGCGGGGAAGACAATCACGTCACAATGACGTCACAATGACGTCACCATCGACTTGCCATGTGGGCTTAGGGAAACCAAGAGGCGGAAATACATACATACATGTACGCCATTTGGGTTGCATATTGAAATAAAAACTTCTTTTAAATGGAGAGACACAACTTCCTTCCAGATGACTCCCCACTGTATCGACTGGTTGAACTCGCACTCGGCATGCTCTTTAAAAACATATCAACAGTGAAATTTAAATACCGGACGTCGCCATGTTGATTTCTTTCAAAAGCGGGAATGCATAGTCCAGTACAGTGGAAGATTGCTCTCGGGTGGCAAGCTTTTTTTTATTTAGATTATATCAATATGTTCAAGACCTTAAGGAAAGTAATAATATTTTTAAAACTCTGTGGGTCGTATTGCATGACAACTTAAGTGAGTTAAAATCCAGGGACGCCCAAATATCCTAAAGTATCTATAGCAACATTTAACAGTTACCAACTCACACACAAGCCACGCGTGGTCGCCCTTCCGTCGGACGAGACTACGGATTCCGCCGTCGAAATGCAACATGAGGCAAAAAAAATCGTTCATCGCGGTCGGACGTTTCTTTTCTGATTACGTATATATATTTATAAAATATCAAGACGCGATATCTTTATTAGACTGATGATGAACGTCTAACCGGTGAGAAAAGGAGACAAAAAAAAGTAATTAGTGAGTAATCATACGACAAGGTATAGGTAGGTCTACGAACCCGTGGATTTCACGTCGAGAAGTTTAATGGGCCCGGCAGGGCGGGAGTTAGGGCCCACTGTCCGGGGCAATGGTTTAGCAGGTATGGTGGGGAGTGAGTCCTCCTTTTCTGAGTGATTTAACATCAGCATTGGAATCGATTCCTCTCCATTTCCTGCAGGGAAGCACGGAGCAGACAACACAGGAAATAAAATACACGTACAACATTGGCATCATGTCCCTTCGGGCAGCACATGACAAAGTCGGGCTGGGATATCATGGTAGGTGGTACATACTAAAGGTGTAGACTTCTACAAGCCGTGTGCTGTCACATATTACGTGATAGTGGTGGTCATAGCGGTGGAAGTAGAGATAGTAATGATGATGGCAGGAGTGGCAGTAGCGATGATAGAAGGAGTAACGACAATTGAAGGAGGATCTAGTAGTGGAATTGTATATATTATACGTAGTGGTGGTAGTGGAAGTGATAGTGTATACGGTACTTTGTGATGGTAGAGGTAGTGTATACAGTACTTTGTGATGGTAGAGGTAGTGTATACATACTTAGTGGTGGTAGTGGTAGAGTATACAGTACTCAGTGGTGGTAGTGGTAGTGTATACGGTACTTAGTGGTGGTAGTGGTAGTGTATACGGTACTTAGTGGTGGTGGTGGTAGTGTATACGGTACTTAGTGGTGGTAGTGGTAGTGTATACGGTACTTAGTGGTGGTAGTGGTAGTGTATACAGTACTTAGTGGTGGTAGTGGTAGTGTATACAGTACTTAGTGGTGGTAGTGGTAGTGTGTACGGTAATTAGTGGTGGTAGTGGTAGCGTATACGGTGTTTAGTGATGGTAGTGTATAAGGTACTTATTAGTAGTGATTGTGCATACGGTACTTAGTGGTGGTAGTGGTAGTGTATATGGTACTTAGTGGTGGTAGTGGTAGTGTATACAGTACTTAGTAGTGGTAGTGGTAGTGAATACGGGACTTAGTGGTGGTAGTGGTAGTGTATACAGTACTTAGTGGTGGTAGTGGTAGTGTATACAGTACTTAGTGGTGGTAGTGGTAGTGTATACAGTACTTAGTGGTGGTAGTGGTAGTGTATACAGTACTTAGTGGTGGTAGTGGTAGTGTATACAGTACTTAGTGGTGGTAGTGGTAGTGTATACAGTACTTAGTGGTGGTAGTGGTAGTGTATACGGTACTTAGTGGTGGCAGTGGTAGTGCATACGGTACTTAGTGGTGGTAGTGGTAGTGTATAAAGTACTTAGTGGCGGTAGTGGCAGTGTATACAATACTTAGTGGTGGTAGTGGTAGTGTATACAGTACTTAGTAGTGGTAGTGGTAGTGTATACGGTACTTAGTGGTGGTAGTGGTAGTGTATACAGTACGTAGTAGTGGTAGTGGTAGTGTATACGGTACTTAGTGGTGGTAGTGGTAGTGTATCCAGCACTTAGTGGTGGTAATGATAGTGTATACCGCACTTAGTGGTGGTAGTGGTAGTGTATACGGTACTTAGTGGTTGTAGTGGTAGTGTATACGGTACTTAGTGGTGGTAGTGGTAGTGTATACGGTACTTAGTGGTGGTAGTGGTAGTGTATACGTTACTTAGTGGTTGTAGTGGTAGTGTATACGGCACTTAGTGGTGGTAGTGGTAGTGTATACGGTACTTAGTGGTTGTAGTGGTAGTGTATATGGTACTTAGTGGTGGTAGTGGTAGTGTATACAGTACTTAGTGGTGGTAGTGGTAGTGTATACGGTACTTAGTGGCGGTAGTGGTAGTGTATACGGTACTTAGTGGTGGTAGTGGTAGTATATACAGTACTTAGTAGTGGTAGTGGTAGTGCATACGGTACTTAGTGGTGGTAGTGGTAGTGTATCCAGCACTTAGTGGTGGTAATGGTAGTGTATACGGTACTTAGTGGTGGTAGTGGTAGTGTATACGGTACTTAGTGGTTGTAGTGGTAGTGTATACGGTACTTAGTGGTGGTAGTGGTAGTGTGTACGGTACTTAGTGGTGGTAGTGGTAGTGTATACGGTACTTAGTGGTGGTAGTGGTAGTGTATACAGTACTTAGTGGTGGTAGTGGTAGTGTATACAGTACTTAGTGGTGGTAGTGGTAGTGCATACGGTACTTAGTGGTGGTAGTGGTAGTGTATACAGTACTTAGTAGTGGTAGTGGTGGTGTATACCGTACTTAGTGGTGGTAGTGTATACGGTACTTAGTGGTGGTAGTGGTAGTGCATACGGTACTTAGTGGCGGTAGTGGTAGTATATATGGTACTTTGTGGTGGTATTGGTAGTGTATGCGGTACTTAGTGGTGGTAGTGGTAGTGTATACGGTACTTAGTGGTGGTAGTGGTAGTGTATACGGCACTTAGTGGTGGTAGTGCATACGGTACTTAGTGGTGGTAGTGGTAGTGTATACGGTACTTAGTGGTGGTAATGGTAGTGTATACGGTACTTAGTGGTGGTAGTGGTAGTGTATGCGGTACTTAGTGGTGGTAGTGGTAGCGTATACGGTACTTAGTGGTGGTAGTGGTAGTGTATACAGTACTTAGTGGTGGTAGTGGTAGTGTATACGGTATTTAGTGGCGGTAGTGGTAGTGTATACGGTACTTAGTGGTGGTAGTGGTAGTGTATACAGTACTTAGTAGTGGTAGTGGTAGTGCATACGGTACTTAGTGGTGGTAGTGGCAGTATATACAGTACTTAGTAGTGGTAGTGGTAGTGTATACGGTATTTAGTGGTGGTAGTGGTAGTGTATCCAGCACTTAGTGGTGGTAATGGTAGTGTATACGGTACTTAGTGGTGGTAGTGGTAGTGTATACGGTACTTAGTGGTTGTAGTGGTAGTGTATACGGTACTTAGTGGTGGTAGTGGTAGTGTGTACGGTACTTATGGTGGTAGTGGTAGTGTATACGGTACTTAGTGGTGGTAGTGGTAGTGTATACAGTACTTAGTGGTGGTAGTGGTAGTGTATACAGTACTTAGTGGTGGTAGTGGTAGTGCATGCGGTACTTAGTGGTGGTAGTGGTAGTGTATACAGTACTTAGTAGTGGTAGTGGTGGTGTATACCGTACTTAGTGGTGGTAGTGGTAGTGCATACGGTACTTAGTGGCGGTAGTGGTAGTATATATGGTACTTTGTGGTGGTATTGGTAGTGTATGCGGTACTTAGTGGTGGTAGTGGTAGTGTATACGGTACTTAGAGGTGGCAGTGGTAGTGTATACGGCACTTAGTGGTGGTAGTGTATACGGTACTTAGTGTTGGTAGTGGTAGTGTATACGGAACTTATTGGTGGTAGTGGTAGTGTATACGGTACTTAGTGGTGGTAGTGGTAGTGTATACAGTACTTAGTGGTGGTAGTGGTAGTGTATACAGTACTTAGTAGTGGTAGTGGTAGTGTATACGGTACTTAGTGGTGGTAGTGGTAGTGTATACAGTACTTAGTAGTGGTAGTGGTAGTGTATACGGTACTTAGTGGTGATGGTGGTAGTGTATCCAGCACTTAGTGGTGGTAATGGTAGTGTACACGGTACTTAGTGGTGGCAGTGGTAGTGTATACGGTACTTAGTGGTTGTAGTGTTAGTGTATACGGTACTTAGTGGTGGTAGTGGTAGTGCATACGGTACTTAGTGGTGGTAGTGGTAGTGTATACAGTACTTAGTGGCGGTAGTGGTAGTGTATACAATACTTAGTGGTGGTAGTGGTTGTGTATACAGTACTTAGTAGTGGTAGTGGTAGTGTATACGGTACTTAGTGGTGGTAGTGGTAGTGTATACAGTACTTAGTAGTGGTAGTGGTAGTGTATACGGTACTTAGTGGTGGTAGTGGTAGTGTATCCAGCACTTAGTTGTGGCAATGGTAGTGCATACGGTACTTAGTGGTGGTAGTGGTAGTGTATACGGTACTTAGCGGTTCTGGTGGTAGTGTATACGGTACTTAGTGGTGGTAGTGGTAGTGTATACAGTACATAGTGGTGGTAGTGGTAGTGTATACGGTACTTAGTGGCGGTAGTGGTAGTGTATACGGTACTTAGTGGTGGTAGTGGTAGTGTATACAGTACTTAGTAGTGGTAGTGGTAGTGCATACGGTACTTAGTGGTGGTAGTGGTAGTGTATACAGTACTTAGTAGTGGTAGTGGTAGTGTATATGGTACTTAGTGGTGGTAGTGGTAGTGCATCCAGCACTTAGTGGTGGTAATGGTAGTGTATACGGTACTTAGTGGTGGTAGTGATAGTGTATACGGTACTTAGTGGTTGTAGTGGTAGTGTATACGGTACTTAGTGGTGGTAGTGGTAGTGTATACAGTATATAGTGGTGGTAGTCGTAGCGCATACGGTACTTAGTGGTGGTAGTGGTAGTGTGTACAATACTTAGTGGTGGTAGTGGTAGTCTATACGGTACTTAGTGGTGGTAGTGGTAGTGTATTCGGTACTTAGTGGTGCTAGTGGTAGTGTATACAGTACTTAGGGGTGGTAGTGGTAGTGTATACGGTACTTAGTGGTGGTAGTGGTAGTGTATACAGTACTTAGTGGTGGTAGCGGTAGTGTATACAGTACTTAGTGGTGGTAGTGGTAGTGTATACGGTACTTAGTGGTGGTAGTGGTAGTGTATACGGTACTTAGTGGTGGTAGTGGTAGTGTATTCGGTACTTAGTGGTGCTAGTGGTAGTGTATACAGTACTTAGGGGTGGTAGTGGTAGTGTATACCGTACTTAGTGGTGGTAGTGTATACGGTACTTAGTGGTGGTAGTGGTAGTGCATATGGTACTTAGTGGTGGTATTGGTAGTGTATGCGGTACTTAGTGGTGGTAGTGGTAGTGTATACGGTACTTAGTGGTTGTAGTGGTAGTGTATACGGCACTTAGTGGTGGTAGTGTATACGGTACTTATTGGTGGTAGTGGTAGTGTATGCGGTACTTAGTGGTGGTAGTGGTAGTGTATACGGTACTTAGTGATGGTAGTGGTAGTGTATACGGTACTTAGTGGTGGTGGTGGTAGTGTATACGGTACTTAGTAGTGGTAGTGGTAGGGCATACGGTACTTAGTGGTGGTGGTGGTAGTGTATACGGTACTTAGTGTTGGTAATGGTAGTGTATACAGTACTTAGTGGTGGTAGTGGTAGTGTATGCATTACTTAGTGGCGGTGGTGATAGTGTATGCAGTACTTAGTGGTGGTAGTGGTAGTGTATACATTACTTAGTGGTGGTGCTGGTAGTGTATGCAGTACTTAGTGGTGGTAGTGGTAGTGTATACAGTACTTAGTGGTGGTAGTGGTAGTGTATACAGTACTTAGTGGTGGTAGTGATAGTGTATATATTGCTTAGTGGTGGTAGTGGTAGTGTATACATTACTTAGTGGTGGTAGTGGTAGTGTATACATTACATAGTGGTGGTGCTGGTAGTGTATACATTACTTAGTGGTGGTAGTGATAGTGTATATATTGCTTAGTGGTGGTAGTGGTAGTGTATACATTACTTAGTGGTGGTAGTGGTAGTGTATACATTACTTAGTGGTGGTGCTGGTAGTGTATGCAGTACTTAGTGGTGGTAGTGGTAGTGTATACAGTACTTAGTGGTGGTAGTGGTAGTGTATACAGTACGTAGTGGTGGTAGTGGTAGTGTATATAGTACTTAGTGGTGGTAGTGGTAGTGTATACATTACTTAGTGGTGGTGGTGGTAGTGTATGCAGTACTTAGTGGTGGTAGTGGTAGTGTATACAGTACTTAGTGGTGGTAGTGGTAGTGTACATAGTACTTAGTGGTGGTGGTGGTAGTGTATACGGTACTTAGTGATGGTAGTGGTAGTGTATGCAGTACTTAGTGGTGGTAGTGGTAGTGTATACGGTACTTAGTGGTGTTAGTGGTAGTGTATACGGTATTTAGTGGTGGTAGTGGTAGTGTATACAGTACTTAGTAGTGGTAGTGGTAGGGTATGCGGTACTTAGTAGTGGTAGTGGTAGTGTATACAGTACTTAGTGGTGGTAGTGGCAGTGCATACAGTACTTAGTGGTGGTAGTGTATACAGTACTTAGTGGTGGTAGTGGTAGTGTATACAGTACTTAGTGGTGGTAGTGGTAGTGTATACAGTACTTAGTGGTGGTAGTGTATACAGTACTTAGTGATGGTAGTGGTAGTGTATACAGTACTTAGTGATGGTAGTGGTAGTGTATAAGGGAATATATGTGTAGTGACTAATGGAAACAATTATGTAGTACGTAGAATAAAGCAGCAGTAGTCAATAGGAACCGATCAAATATATCGTAGCAGAAAGAAATGTTTCAGATAGAGGGAGTAGTATAAAAGTAGAACTAGTGACTATGGCAACATAATTGTCTATGGCCACTGTCACTGGTAATTGACAACACCAGTGATAAAGAAATCGAATCATTAGAGATCTATCCAAATAGCAAGAATCGCGAAATCTGTAATTTTGGATCGAGCATTGTTAATAGCAGCAATGTTATGCCATCTGTTATACTAGATTCAGGGAAAGCTTCAGAATGGTAACGTGTGTAAATCGGGAGATATAAAGGAAAGATATAAGAGACACAGTAGTGATTAGTATAAGTGCACTAATATAATGACTGGACACGTGGCGATTAGGAAATCACGCCCAGTGCCGGTGACGATCTTACAGGAGGTGTGCAATCACTCGGGGGTGAGTGCTCTAGGCGCTATATAGCAGGCTCTATACTCCGAGACGGTGAGCCAAGGACGTGATATACGAACGGCTGAGAGCAAAGAAACGCCAATTGAATAACCCGAAAATTTAAAAAAAGGAATTTAAAAGAGAAAAGATGAAAGGAAAAACACCGTGCCGGACATTCATCTGCGTAGAAAGTACGAAATCTGTACAACATTCGATTGTTCTGTCGTTGGCAAGAACTTCGCAAAAAAAACAAAAAAAAACAAAAAAAACAGGGAGAAAGGCGTCAGCCTGGATCGCAAAGTTGGATTCGATCTAGAAACAGGATCAAAATGTCAAAATCTGACGCATTAAAGGTCAATATTGATCCGCCAAAGAGGAAAGCTAATTACAAATTCTGTTTGCCGTAAAGGGGATATTATGTTTCGTGATACGCCGGATTAGTTCATCATTCCATCTTTGACGACAGAATCAAATGGAAACTAAAATTGAGACGATAGGTTGTTGCTTATTTTCGCCCATGTTGCCAGTCAGAAAAATCTAGGCTAGCCCGTGTCTTGGGGGAATAAAACCGATAACCAACGGGGTCATAACAGTGCAAAATAGCTGGTGATGAAATAAAATTTCCTCTAAACTTCCCATGTGAATTGGAAGGGTAAACAAAATGGCCGAAGGGTGAAGATAACCATGTTTCTGTCGTTGCATATAATTGGCTTATACCATCCACGAGCTGGATAATTATTATCTCTAAGATACTTGATATCGAACGATTATCAATTGTAGCTTGCCATTTACATGTCGACATAACATCGGTATCTTCTTCACTTCAGCCGTACACAGAATGACTTCGCAAACAAATCCTGTTTGCCGTATAGGTATTTCATACAGTGATGATTTTGCAGCGGCTGGCACTCAGTGAGAACGAAACACCAGCACCCTGCTATACATCTCCAAGGCTGGGCTTCCCACTGAGCCGCATGGTGTGGCGTTGTGTATTGTGCCATGGGGACTGGGAACGGTAGACAATGTTAGGTATGCCATAGGCGCGCAGCGAGAAAGCGAATCACGCCCACAATGCAGTGCGCAGCGCTCGTGCTTCTTGCCTGTCCACGCATGCGCAACACGTATATCTCGTATACACACTAGGGTGATAGTGAGTTAAAAAACATGGTTTTCGCCCATGCTGTGTTAGTAAACTGCTCGAATTGTGAACTTGTTCATGGACAATATACGTTTTTTTCGTAAACGTTTTGCTTTCGTTAGTTATTAAATTATT
Organism: Arenicola marina; assembly: GCA_964019135.1. Lineage (NCBI taxonomy): Eukaryota > Metazoa > Annelida > Polychaeta > Arenicolidae > Arenicola > Arenicola marina. The sequence goes on from OZ025256.1 coordinate 28,449,732, forward strand.
CAATCATTATTATTACTCATTCGTTAATTATTACAAATCATAGGGCCATGTAGTAGAGTAACCATGGTATTCGGTAATGGAATGTAATATAATATATAAACTATGTGCATGTTATCGATGGGAAGAACGTTTCGCTTGGAAAAGTTGGGACTTCCACCATTATATACATCTGTGTGTTACACTACTCGATCCATTCCGTGTTATAGTGCAAAGACGGGGAAAGTGGTGTGACTCCAAACTAGTCTGGGTTCATCTATGTGTATCTATGCTTATATACATTACAATCTACGCAATTACGCGCTGAGATTCGCCATAATATATTGCACATCAAATATGTTTCTAATTACATTGCTAAAATCCACATCGCAAAGAATATCGTAACTATACCCGCGCCTTACAAAAAGCAAATGGCTCTTTGAAGTAAGCAAATGACCTATGCATCTATGTTTATAATATGTATATAAATTTATGAAGGTTAACTTCCGTCTTATGGCAAACGCCATCCCATGGATTGCAAGTAGCTAGCGCGCAATAAACTGCAACTGATCGGAGTTGAATGCGCAACTCCTGATAGCCACTAACGCCAACACGACTCTAACGAGCAAAATAAAACCGAACGAGAAATTAAATTCCATCAACGAATTCCGCGGGGCATCCAAATGTCAGTTTTCTCAAACAGAGGGAAGAGTCTACGCCAAAAAGTTGAATATTCATCAAATGCATCATGCAAATCATATGCAAATCATCCGGGCCTCCGGCATGCGCAAAAGCACTTGGATACCATATCAATAGGGTGAGTGTGTTGTAGACACGCCCACAGTGAGATCATGCAAAGGTGAATCTCATTGGTCATTGGTCCGCTACTTTAACTATTTGCTACATTGATCATAATTTGCATAAATTAGCATCCCTTCGTCCGAATTTAGTATTTAATCACGGGTGCTAGTATTTGCCACTCAACGGTTTAGTAATAATAATAGTGTGGTTGGTTAATTGGAAAAATCAATCGTGAGGGTGGGATCCAAAACTTTCCGTTTACACAAAGGAAATAATCATTTGCCGGGTAAAGCCAAAAAACACTGGAATCTCTTCTCTATGTGGTGTTCCAGGGTGGGGAGGCAGAATCAAAACAGAAAACAACGAAAGTGGTTATGTCTTTTCACCCTACCTCCTCGCTCTGGAGGCGGAAACCTGACCGCAAAATCTGATGAGGGAAAAACAGAGGCACACATAAGAAAGACATACAACAACTTGATGACAACAATAAATACTTAACACCAAAAACACCAGAACAGTCAGATTTCGTCTTTGCATCATGAACGGTTAATATAGAAATATTACGGGTACCCATGAACAGACACTTATGGTCCCGGTTTAGAAGAGCAGTTTCAAAAGAGAAGCATGTAACTGCTATAAACGCGTAGACTGTTTAACCAGCCGGCCTCTGGTGGGGCCAGTTAAAGTTAAAGACAGTTACATAACAATAGAACAGATAGAATTCATTCGTGTATATACTTGCAAAAAAACACGCGAGCAAAGAGCGAGAAAATGCCACAAGTCTCCATTGCAAGTACAAGAGGCACTTGCCTTTAGTAAGTGCAAACTTTAGCGCCAGTTATCTTTGCGTTGTTAGCACAGCGCGCTGTCGATATCGAATATGTTAGGCCCTATGTGCATATTTCCGTTATGCTATATAGGCTGAGGTATTCGCACGAAGCGTCATCAACAAGAAACAAACTAAGACATGCACGTTCGCGCCAGATCAGAACACACGTGACAGGGGACGCAGCGCAAGACAACTCCGATTGGCGGATATCAGGTTAATGCAACCACGCGGTCAAGGTCATTTATACACTGCTACCCACCACCAGCTAGAGAAATATAGAGGTCAGTCATACCTTATATACACCATCAATGTTGTGAAGGTCATTCGTCCATACAAATACCACACAGGAAAGATCGTTCACACCTTACAGTCACCAGACAGTGAAGGTCATTCAGACCTTACAGTCACCACACAGTGAAGGTCATGTACCAATACAGTCACCACACAATGAAGGTCATTCAGAGCGTACAGTCACCAGACAGTGAAGGTCATTTGCCATTACAGTCACTACACAATGAAGATCATTCAGAGCGTACAGTCACCAGACAGTGAAGGTCATTTGCCATTACAGTCACTACACAATGAAGGTCATTCAGACCTTACAGTCACCACACAGTGAAGGTCATTCAGACCTTACAGTCGCCAGACAGTGAAGGTCATTCAGACCTTACAGTCACCACACAATGAAGGTCATTCAGACCTTACAGTCACCACACAATGAAGGTCATTCAGACCTTACAATCACCAGACAGTGAAAGTCATTTACCAACACAGAAACCACACGATGAAGGTCATGTACCCATACAGAAATCACACAGTGCTAGTCATTTACAGAAACTAACATTGATTCACCTTGATGGAGTGAACTGTACACAACCCATCCTTCCCTTATATCCTTCCCATATATGACCGACGCCCACCCATACCCACACCCAGATATATCCACACTCATCCATACCCCCACCCAGAATACCCCCCCCCCACACACACACCTAGACATACGCACACGCAACCATACCCACACCCAGACATACCCCCCCCCCCCCCCGACAGACACACCCCCAGACGTACTCCCCTCTCCCCCCCCCCCATACACACTTATACGCACGTACACATACACAACACAGTGCTATGTGCGATCACGAGGTGGGGGAACTGAAACGTGGCTCAGTCTGTGATATCCGCGTCCTAGCAAGTGCGTTAACCCGGCCTTCACACAACCGGCATTCACAAAAAAGCAAAATGTGTCCGGATCATCAGACCAGAACAACTAACATCTGATAAAACATGCCAGTTTAGAGGTTTTGTGATTAGTCATTATTAGTAGGTCTTTACATATGCTTGGACGCGTACGGTGACAGCCAGACTCAAGGCCTCCTAGCGGGGAGGGGGGGGGGGGGGTACTTACGTACTCACACCGAGTTGCCATAGAAACAAGGAACACATGAGCAGGTGGGACTTACTACGGAATGGCATCATTTCCTGAATGGTTCCACCACTATGCGCTTTAAGAAGTAGAAACAGGACACCAGTTAGACGAACTCGAAAACATATTGGGGAAAAAATGGTAAATAGCTGAAAGAATCTACGAAAAGATGAATGAAAGTATGATCATATTTAAACAAAACATTAAGGCAAAACGAAGTCGAAATCATAGTGAGAGGACTCCATCTAGCGTGCTGTCAGCGCCATATTGTCTAAACACGTGCGTTATGGAACGCCGTTTTTGTAAAATGTGATTAAAAATGTGTTTAAAAATTAAAAAGGTTTTTATATTTGCATCGAAAATCTCAAGAATGTGGTTTACTTCAATATGACTCTGACGGCACGAAATGAAACAAAGTAAATGTTGTGATATCAAAGTCTGTTTACGTTTTGCATGTACTAAAATATCACTAAGACATGCTTCCTGAAAGTTAAATCTACAGAATCTCTATTGCAATCTAATGCAGGTATTATCAATAAGCGTTATTAAATGATAATGGCATTCCATAATGCTGGTCATACTAGAAAGACCAACGAAAATACAGTTAGTAAGTTAAGAGAAGGCAAGTAAATCAAAAGGACTCGTTTCAAACTTAATGCAAAATAATAATACTTTTAACTTTTGACAGCTACAATGTAAAAAATTCTACAGGGCAATCCGCTAGCGTCTCAATTCAGCACACGGTGACGTCATTAAAGGTGAACGCTGCCGCCACGCCCACAAGCCACGCATGCGCTATACGCCAATTGCGTCACTCGATTCAGGGGAGGAAAATGTAGGGGCGCGGGGTCTGTAGGGGGTGGGTGGTGGTTGTGGTGCTAAGGATAACTACAAGGTGTCATATATATAGCTTATATATGCTACTCGTTAATGGGGAAAAGGTCAGTGTTTAACTCGTTACTTTCTGCAGTGGCAATGGTGGTTCTAGCAGAGTACCAGCCCTCCTCTAAGAAGGGTTTACTGCTGATAGAAAGCTATGGACAAATTATATGGGTGCTAGTTAACATAATTAAGATTGGAAAAAAGACACAGTTATGTGATTCTTGAGGATGGTCAATATGGGTTTGAACTGAAGGCAACAGCCATTTTCCTGTTCACTACAAACTGTAAGGGAAACATATGAAAACATCAGCATAGATTAGTAAAGGCTGAAACGAAGAATTTGGATCAGTTGTTATCTTGTCACTCAAACATGCTCCCATGGTAACGGTTGCTACCATGACAAAAGGGATGTGTACCTCCTCTGCGCAATATATATATATATATATTTACATAAATATATATATATATATATATATTGGTGCCTGGTGTCCTATAGGGACACTTTGACTTTGTATCAGGTCAGTTTCAGTTAATGCAAAAAGAGCATCTTTACCCCATAGACGGGCTCGAAAGAAAATAAAAGCCATCATCCCCATGGTTACCATGTTGTTCACATGGTAGCCATGGGCAACGAATCGGACGCCGACGTTGCTTGAAAATTAATAGATGCGTCGGCGCCGAAGCCACAGAAGTTTGGACCTGCTACAACTATATATAGATTTAGTACATGTAAAACATGTATATATATGCATAGAATAGGCCATGTACACAAGAAAACAGCAAGCCAAACCTCGAAGTCGTATTCTAACAATATTGCTGTGTCAATTGCACAGTGGAACCCATCGAAATCGATCAGTCGACCGACATTGTCATATTTTAAAAGAGGGATGAGTTATTATTAGCGTTAATTTCTTAATTGTTTGTGATGTCGATAGCGTCGAAACGATGTGAGTTCCACTGTGGTTTCCTCAACTCAATTAACGACAGATCTGTGCACCTTACAAAGGACAAAGAACTAAAATACGCACTTAATATACGTGTAGCATATAAATATATATGTAGACCTATATCAATATCACTATTTCAGTAGGAGACATATTAGAACTTTACGGAGAGACGATGTGTAACGTAGACTGCAGTAATTACGGCGTGTGTGCGGCAATAGAGCGACATCGAGGCGACTACTATAAACAGGAATGAAGAGGACGGCCGCGTGTAAGTAAGTAGGTAAGTAAGTAAGTAAGTATACGGCACACGGAAGAAGACACCCCCGCCGCGTCCGGTCCGGTATTAAAGTAAGTGTCGGCCTACCCATTCGACCTAGCTTGCTCTCCATAGCCGCGGGGTGGTTGTGCTTCACGGCGTTCATCCGTCGGTTCTGGGGGCCCCCCTGGCCGGGACCCTGCTGGCCCGGGGCCCGGTTGTTGCCCCCGCCCGTCTTGCCCTTGGGCCGCACGGCCTCGACCGGAAGTACGCGCCGTCGCTTCTTGGGCAGCTTGGCTCTGGCTTGCGTGTGGGAGTAGAAGAGGGCGAAGTTGGAGACGATGACGGGGACGGGGAGAGCGATGGTGAGCACCCCCAGGAGCGCGCAGAGGGCCCCCACGAACATCCCCACGTAGGTCTTGGGCACCATGTCCCCGTAGCCCACCGTCGTCATGGTGACGATGGCCCACCACAGTCCCACCGGGATCGACGTGAAGTCGTTGTCCGGGTTGTACTGGATGCGCTCGGCGTAGAAGATGAGCGCCGCGAAGATTACGATTCCCAAGATCAGGAAGAAGATTAGCAGCATGAGTTCGTGAGCACTGGCCTTGAAGGTGTGGATGAGAATCTTCAGCCCGGGGGAGTGCCGCGTCAGCTTAAACAACCGCATGATACGGATGATGCTAAAGAACTCCAAGATGTCATTCTCCTTTTTCAAGCGAGTCAATAAAAAATCCAAATAGAACGAGAGAGTCGCCACGATGTCTATAATATTCACCGGCGCCTTGACGAAGT
>OZ025256.1:28460643-28466714 GCA_964019135.1 Arenicola marina
GATGATTTCTTCCCACAGGGCCATAATAACTGGATCTGGATCTAGCAGGCGTTAATCACCACTTGGTTGGTTGTGCATCCAGGAAGCTTTACCCAATTTTGGTCATATCGCGTCAATGGAAGAAGGAAAGGAGAGCGGAGCCATGTCCCCGGGGGGTAACCCTCTACTCTTTGCGAAGAAGGGCATGGTCTCTTTATCCTGCGACCGCACAGACATGGCCATGCACAGCGGGGCGCGAACCACATATCCACGTGCCGTTAGGCTCTCAGATGGCCAGTTAATTACCAGTAGTTTGTTACGGCTGAAGCTGTTGTGTCCATGGCGATACAGGGGAGCCATGAGAGGTCGATGGATCCGGGGATCACCTGCAGCTAGTTGGTGATTGATCCTGACACGAGTAGATCACGTGACCACGTGGGAAGGTGTGGCTGCTGAGCGATATCCACGCGCCAGGATAGGGTACAGAGGGGTCGGGGTGGCGTGGGGGGGGGGGGGGTGGCTGCTGGTGAGGGGTGGGTGACAGAAAGATGAGGTAGACGAGGGGGTGGGGTTGGGGTGGGGATGCGGAAAGGGGGGGTGGCATGTGGGGGGTGGCTGCTGGTGAGGGGTGGGTGTCTGAAAGGTGAGGTCGACGAGGTTGCGGGGCGGGGCGGGGTTTGAGTGGGGGGGGGGTGGATGGGGAAAGGGGGTGGCATGTGCAGGGTATAGATCTTCTGCCGCCCTCTAAGGTCGCCGGGGTTGAGCGATTCACGCACAGCGGGAAGCCGTTACGTTGGTGCCGCATAAAATACAAAACCAAACCCCGCTCTTTTATGGAATGTCTTTGGCATGCGCGCGTCGCCCCCACCCCCTCCTGTCGCCCCCGCCCTTTTTCTCGCACCCCCTTCCCTTACTGGGGTTTGATCCATTCGTCCTGTTGTTCTGAGGTGGCAACGTGCCTCCCTCCCCCGTCGCTCCCTCCCCTCACCTTCAGTAACGCCGACGCCGGCCTCTGCATGGCCAGAAGGGTTACGGGGAAGGTGAGGAGGAGGGGTGGGTAGGGCAGGTGGGAGGACTGCTGGATGGGCTGGCGTGTGGGTTGGGTGGGGTGTGATGTGTGTGAGAGCGGAGTAAGGAGGGTTGGACGCTGGCCGCTGGGGGTAGGAAGGTAGGTATGTAGGTGGGTGGGTAGGTAGGTAGGTGGGAGGTAGGTAGGTAGGTAGGTGAGTGGGTAGGTATGTATGTAATATGTGGGTGGGTGGGTGGGTAGGTAGGTAGGTAGGTGGGTGAGTGGGTAGGTAGGTAAGTGGGTAGGTAGATAGGTAGGTCGGCAGGTAGTTAGGCGGGAGGGTAAGTAGGTAGGTAGATAGGTAAGTAGGTAGGTAGATAGGTAGGTAGGTAGGTAGATAGGTAAGTAGGTAGGTGGGTAGGTATGTAGGTGGGTGGGTAGGTATGTATGTTGGTGGGTAGATAGGGAGAAGGGTCGGACGTTGGCCGCTGGTGTAGGTAGGTAGATAGGTATAGGTGGGTAGGTAGGTGGGTAGGTAGGTGGGTAGGTTGGTGGGTGGGTGGGTAGGTAGGTAGGTAGGTGGGTAGGTAGGTGGGTTGGTAGGTAGGTAGGTGGGTAGGTTGGTGGGTGGGTGGGTGGGTTGCTAGGTAGGTAGGTAGGTAGGTAGGTAGGTAGGAGGGTCGGACGTTGGCCGCTGGTGTAGGTAGGTAGATAGGTAGGTGGGTAGGTAGGTGGGTGGGTGGGTAGGGGTGACAACTAGGTTGGTGGGTGGGTGGGTAGGGGTGACAACTGGCCAGTCGCTGTCGATATTGGCCTGGGGACGGAATGGCCGCAGCGGGGCGCTGCTGTGTACCCAATCGACAGCCGTCCCGAACCACAAACAGAGCGCAGTGTTCATGGATTAGCGCTGCTGGACAGAGACGGGGGCAGGAGGTTTGGGGGGAGGCGGGGTGGGGGGGGGGGAGTTAGTTGCTTTGGAACATGTTGCTATGCTAGCCATGCAGGGTGGGCGGCGGAGAAGGTTCTTCTAGGGTAGGGAGGATAGTGACATGGGCTGCGTATTAGGGAGACGGGGGGGGGACGCGGAGCGGAGGGGGGGGGGGGAGGCGAGGGAGACAGACCAATGTGTCCCTGGTGTAGGTGGGTTTTTATATACGTATGCATGCGCCATGGTCCTCCTGACCAGGCTGTAGGGGGGGGGGATTTGTGGGAACTGCCCCCCCCATACACACAGAAGTTCGGTCCTACTGGGGGTGGGGTTTGGGGGCAGGGGCAGAGGGCGGGGGTCAAGAGGGCACGTATCACGTGGAGGGTTTCACCGCGTTAGAAGTGAGTTGAAGTACATATTTTTTTACCCAGGAATGCCTGTAGGGGGTCGAGGGAGCGGAGGTGGGGGGGGGGGGGTATTGGGCGGGGTGAGGGTGGGGTGGATAGGCGGGAGTCGAATCGAGTCGTGTTGCCAGGAGAAAAGCTCTCTAATCTGGAGGTCTGGTTGACAAAAAAAATCGTCTCAGGTTTTTCTCTTCTTCTTCTCGGAAGCCCAACTCGTCGCCTTGACGATAGCATGCCAGCCCCATCCCGTCTGACTCCCCACCCCCCCCCCCGCCTCTACCCCCCGCCCCCTTTACACCGTCTTCCTCACAGTAGCCGCGTGCTATATCGCTAAATAAAACAGTATAAAGGTATAAAATAGAAGGGGAAACTAACTGTCCAAATATATAACCGTATTTAGCAGCAAACAAATGATTTTGTCCCTATGTATTGACGAATCGAATTACCTGTTTTGATGGAACTGAAATGAAGTATTTCGCATCATATAGCGATCACCTGGACCGATTAACAGCATAAGAAAAGGATCAATTTCAATTGGCAAATGTCGTAATGACCAGGAAGAAGAGGTGGCTGGGGGGTGGAGGTGTGGTGAGACTTGAGAATAATATAATATCTGGCCGTAAATGCATTTATGTTTTTGGTGAAATAACTGACGCTTTTGGAGAGATTACAAAGATGTTAGTAAATCGACTTAATCTCCATAATTAATGGTTCTTTCGCTTTTTATGAAAAACTTAGTTACTGATTTCATTGATAGTAAAACTAAGATTTCGACTATATCAGGACGGCATGTCGGCATCTTAATAATCAGACCGGTATACAAATAGACGGACTGCCGATGTGAAGCCGTAGTTGGTATGAGGATGTAGAGGGCATTGGTCGAGAAAGTGTTGACATCTGTCTCCACTTGAGACCTGTCTGTCTGCTCAGGGCGAAGAGGTCATTCACACCAGAGACAGGGTAGCGTTCCACTCCTTGCTTTCTCAATATATATATATTTATCTCAACGTTCTAGGTTTGCGTCTCTGTTACTCTCCTTGTTTTCTTCCTCCTATCTGTCTATCGCTCTCGATCTCTCTCTTATTCCTCACGTCTTGGCTCTCTCTCCATCTGTATCAGTCCCACCCTCCATATCTCTCATTCGTTCATCGTCTCTCCCTCACCCTCCGTCTCCCGCTCTGTCACCCTCCGTCTCCCGCTCTGTCACCCTCCATCTCTCTTCCTCTTTTATCACCCAGCTCTCTTCGCCATCTCTCATTCACCATCTCTCTCTCCCTCTCTCATCCCCAATCCCTCCCTCCCTCTCTCATTCACCATCTCTCTCTCCCTCTCTCATCCCCAATCCCTCCCTCCCTCTCTCATCCACCATCTCTCTTCCCCTCTCTCACCCCCCATCTCTCTTCCCCTCTCTCATCCATAATCTCTCTTCCCCTCTCTCATCCCACATCTCTCTGTCCCCCTTATCCTCTCACTTCCTATCGCGGTGTCATCTGGGACCTGCCGTAATCCCCACCCCTCTTCGAAGCCTAACCTTACCCTCTACCCACTGCTAATCCGCGCATGTTCCACGTCATCTCCCCCTCCCCCTGGCCACGCCCCTCCCCTCACCCTCCCCCCCCCCGGCCCCATGTCGGAGGAGCGGTGATTAATCAGATCTGAGGGGGTCGGACTCAGGGCTGGAGGGAAGTGAGCCAAATGACGCTCTATCTGAATTTGCCATGACAACCAGCACCAACCCCCGCCACCACCCACCCACCTCTCCTTCCTCTAGCTTCCGCTACACTTCCTCATCCATATTCACCCCACCCCAATCCCCACCACCTCATGAAACCTCTCCCCCCCCCCACACACACAACAACGTCCTCTACAACAACCCTATTTACCCCAACTCGTTCCCAACCTCGTCCCTGGCCCCATCTTGCCCCCCCCCCCCTCCCCCACTCACCACGTCTCCTCCTGCCATCCTCCTTACTCACCCCCCCCCTACCCTCATCTGCACTCTTCCTCGCCCCCACCCCACCATGCCCCCATACTGCCATCCTCCCTACTCACCCCTCCCCCACCCCCACCCTCAGCCCTAGCCCCATCGTGACTCGATAGCCCAATATACCCACCCAGCCCACCCCTCACCGGTACCAAGCCCACTCCGTCAGCCCTGCCGTAAATTAATCACGTGACTGAGGGCTTCCGGCCAGCCAGCGGACAGCCCCGCAGTAACTAATGAACGTGTTCAATTATATATACCAAAGGGTCGGAGTAAATGAGCGATAATAAGGGGAGAAAGGGGTGGTCCGAACAATACGGTCTATCAGCGTCAAAACAAATAGGTTTGAGATCTCGAGGACACAACGAGAGGTCAGTGGCCAAGGAATATCAGACCTATAGCTGACCACATAGGAGCGTGCAACCCTCATAATTGATTGAGCAGTTTCCAAATATGATGTGAATATTATTTTTAGTAGTTGACGTGTCTGATATTCCTGCGCGATGAAGACGATGTTTAAAGCTATCAAATCTATTGAGCAGAAACAGCAAATGACCATAGTGACCTATTGGGAATGTTCCATTCTTTAATGCCCCACAGATTTATTATTATTACAGCACAAAAATGTGGACGAAATCGACATGGCTTTCCGAGACCCCCCCCCACCCCATCAGGGTAATATTCTCCTGTCGGCCACCCTGGCGGCCACCCTGGCGGCCACCCTGGCGTCGGCCATTCCCCCTCACATTGCCGCCGACAGTCTAGTGACAGCTGTCCCCAGACTGTCGGTCTGCACAGTGGGAAACCTTCAAGATGGAACGGCGTGGGTCGGGGAGAAGTGGCATGCTGCCCAAGACAGTGACCCTCTGCCACTCCCTCCTCCCCACCCACCCCGTCACTTCTTCCCGTTCCCTTAAGTGGCCTTCACCTCCCACCCTCGTCTCAGACACTGGCCACCGCCCCTTGCGCGGCAGCATATCATTGGTTCACTGACCGTGGCAAATTAAACCATTATCTGAATCCTACCACAACCACACCCCGATCTCCCTCTTTCTCTCCATCTGCCTATCTCTCGCTCTCCATCTGCCTATATCTCGCTCTCCATCTGCCTATCTCTCTCGTTCTATATGCTAATCTTTCGCTCTCCATCTGCCTATCTGTCGCTCTCCATCTGCTTATCTATCGCTCTCCATCTGCCTGTCTCTGGCTCTCCATCTGCGTATCTCTCGCTCTCCATCTGCCTATCTCTCGCTCTCCATCTGCATATCTATCTCTCTCTCTCCATCTGCCTTTCTCTCGCTCTCCATCTGCCTATCTCTCGCTCTCCATCTGCCTACATCTCCATCACCCCTCTTTTTCTCTCACTCTCTCTTTATCTGTCTCTTTCGCCCCCTCTCTCTCCCTGTCTCTATTTCTTCTTTTTCTCTCTCTCCCTTCTCTGACTCTCACAAACAAACAGTTCATTTGTATCGAAAAAGGCCTGACTGAAATTTGAAGAAAAAAACCCACATTGACCGGTAAGTACGGATATGTGTTTCGGTATATAGCCGGCGTCCTGGCGGGGTTCTGAATACCGAAAGAAAAACACGAGTATGCCGACGAACGAGTACTGGGGCCATGCAGCCACTTGGGGATAAAAGGAATTCTTGGACGGCGGATCTGTCTGGCACCATGACGCCATACGCATCAATATTTATACACAGATCAGGGAATGCTGATGGCATCCCGATCTGTCTGCCTCTATCCCGGAGGCGGACGCCGGATCCA
>OZ025256.1:28466914-28510977 GCA_964019135.1 Arenicola marina
CAGTGACCCAGTAGGGCCATGGGAACTGTGGTGCTATGATTCAGATTTATCCAGTGACCCAGTAGGGCCATGGGAACTCTGGTGTCATGATTCGGATTTATCCAGTGACCCAGTAGGGCCATGGGAACTGTGGTGCTATGATTCAGATTTATCCAGTGACCCAGTAGGGCCATGGGAACTGTGGTGTCATGATGCAGGTTCAGATTTTACCTAGTGACCCAGTAGGGCCATGGGTACCGTGGTGTCATGATTCAGATTTATCCAGTGCCCAGTAGGGCCATGGGAACTGTGGTGCTATGATTCAGATTTATCCAGTGACCCACTAGGGCCATGGGAACTGTGGTGCTATGATTCAGATTTATCCAGTGACCCACTAGGGCCATGGGAACTGTGGTGTCATGATTCAGATTTATCCAGTGACCCAGTAGGGCCAAGGGAACTGTGGTTGCATGATTCAGATTTATCTAGTGACCCAGTAGGGCCATGGGTACCGTGGTGTTATGATTCAGATTTATCCAGTGACCCAGTAGGGCCATGAGAACTCTGGTGTCATGATTCAGATTTATCCAGTGACCCAGTAGGGCCATGTGAACTGTGGTGCTATGATTCAGATTTATCCAGTGACCCAGTAGGGCCATGGGTACCGTGGTGTCATGATTCAGATTTTACCTAGTGACCCAGTAGGGCCATGGGTACCGTGGTGTCATGATTCAGATTTATCCAGTGACCCAGTAGGGCCATGGCAACTGTGGTGTTATGATTCAGATTTATCTAGTGACCCACTAGGGCCATGGGTACCGTGGTGTTATGATTCAGATTTATCTAGTGACACAGTAGGGCCATGGGAACTCTGGTGTTATGATTCAGATTTATCCAGTGACCCACTAGGACCATGGGTTCCGTGGTGTTATGATTCAGATTTATCTAGTGACCCACTAGGGCCATGGGAACTGTGGTGTTATGATTCAGATTTATCCAGTGACCCAGTAGGACCATGGGAACTCTGGTGTCATGATTCAGATTTATCTAGTGACCCACTAGGACCATGGGTACCGTGGTGTTATGATTCAGATTTATCCAGTGACCCAGTAGGGCCATGGGAACTCTGGTGTCATGATTCAGATTTATCTAGTGACCCACTAGGGCCATGGGTACCGTGGTGTCATGATTCAGATTTATCTAGTGACCCACTAGGACCATGGGTACCGTGGTGTTATGATTCAGATTTATCCAGTGACCCAGTAGGGCCATGGGAACTCTGGTGTTATGATTCAGATTTATCCAGTGACCCAGTAGGGCCATGGGAACTGTGGTGTCATGATTCAGATTTATCCAGTGACCCAGTAGGGCCATGGGAACTGTGGTGTTATGATTCAGATTTATCCAGTGACCCACTAGGGCCATGGGAACTGTGGTGTCATGATTCAGATTTATCCAGTGACCCAGTAGGGCCAAGGGAACTGTGGTTGCATGATTCAGATTTATCTAGTGACCCAGTAGGGCCATGGGTACCGTGGTGTTATGATTCAGATTTATCCAGTGACCCAGTAGGGCCATGAGAACTCTGGTGTCATGATTCAGATTTATCCAGTGACCCAGTAGGGCCATGTAAACTGTGGTGCTATGATTCAGATTTATCCAGTGACCCAGTAGGGCCATGGGTACCGTGGTGTCATGATTCAGATTTTACCTAGTGACCCAGTAGGGCCATGGGTACCGTGGTGTCATGATTCAGATTTATCCAGTGACCCAGTAGGGCCATGGCAACTGTGGTGTTATGATTCAGATTTATCTAGTGACCCACTAGGGCCATGGGTACCGTGGTGTTATGATTCAGATTTATCTAGTGACACAGTAGGGCCATGGGAACTCTGGTGTTATGATTCAGATTTATCCAGTGACCCACTAGGACCATGGGTTCCGTGGTGTTATGATTCAGATTTATCTAGTGACCCACTAGGGCCATGGGAACTGTGGTGTTATGATTCAGATTTATCCAGTGACCCAGTAGGACCATGGGAACTCTGGTGTCATGATTCAGATTTATCTAGTGACCCACTAGGACCATGGGTACCGTGGTGTTATGATTCAGATTTATCCAGTGACCCAGTAGGGCCATGGGAACTCTGGTGTCATGATTCAGATTTATCTAGTGACCCACTAGGGCCATGGGTACCGTGGTGTCATGATTCAGATTTATCTAGTGACCCACTAGGACCATGGGTACCGTGGTGTTATGATTCAGATTTATCCAGTGACCCAGTAGGGCCATGGGAACTCTGGTGTTATGATTCAGATTTATCTAGTGACCCACTAGGGCCATGGGTACCGTGGTGTTATGATTCAGATTTATCTAGTGACACAGTAGGGCCATGGGAACTCTGGTGTCATGATTCAGATTTATCCAGTGACCCACTAGGACCATGGGTACCGTGGTGTTATGATTCAGATTTATCTAGTGACCCACTAGAGCCATGGGAACTGTGGTGTTATGATTCAGATTTATCCAGTGACCCAGTAGGGCCATGGGAACTCTGGTGTCATGATTCAGATTTATCTAGTGACCCACTAGGACCATGGGTACCGTGGTGTTATGATTCAGATTTATCCAGTGACCCAGTAGGGCCATGGGAACTCTGGTGTCATGATTCAGATTTATCTAGTGACCCACTAGGGCCATGGGTACCGTGGTGTCATGATTCAGATTTATCTAGTGACCCACTAGGACCATGGGTACCGTGGTGTTATGATTCAGATTTATCCAGTGACCCAGTAGGGCCATGGGAACTCTGGTGTTATGATTCAGATTTATCCAGTGACCCAGTAGGGCCATGGGAACTGTGGTGTCATGATTCAGATTTATCCAGTGACCCAGTAGGGCCATGGGAACTGTGGTGTTATGATTCAGATTTATCCAGTGACCCACTAGGGCCATGGGAACTGTGGTGTCATGATTCAGATTTATCCAGTGACCCAGTAGGGCCAAGGGAACTGTGGTTGCATGATTCAGATTTATCTAGTGACCCAGTAGGGCCATGGGTACCGTGGTGTTATGATGCAGGTTCAGATTCTGCCTAGTGACCCATTGGTGCCATGGGTACTGTGGTGTCATGATTCAGATTTATCTAGTGACCCAGTTGGGCCATGGGAACTGTGGTGTTATGATTCAGATTTATCCAGTGACCCACTAGGACCATGGGTACCGTGGTGTCATGATTCAGATTTATCTAGTGACCCACTAGGGCCATGGGAACTGTGGTGTTATGATTCAGATTTATCCAGTGACCCACTAGGACCATGGGTACCGTGGTGTCATGATTCAGATTTATCTAGTGACCCACTAGGGCCATGGGAACTGTGGTGTTATGATTCAGATTTATCCAGTGACCCAGTAGGGTCATGGGAACTCTGGTGTCATGATTTAGATTTATCTAGTGACCCACTAGGGCCATGACAACTCTGGTGTCATGATTCAGATTTATCTAGTGACCCACTAGGGCCATGGGAACTGTGGTGTCATGATTCAGATTTATCCAGTGACCCAGTAGGGCCATGGGTACCGTGGTGTTATGATTCAGATTTATCCAGTGACCCAGTAGGGCCATGGGAACTGTGGTGTTATGATGCAGGTTCAGATTCTGCCTAGTGACCCATTGGGGCCATGGGTACTGTGGTGTCATGATTCAGATTTATCTAGTGACCCAGTAGGGCCATGGGAACTGTGGTGTCATGATTCAGATTTATCTAGTGACCCAGTAGGGCCATGGGAACTGTGGTGTCATGATTCAGATTTATCCAGTGACCCACTAGGGCCATGGGAACTGTGGTGTCATGATTCAGATTTATCCAGTGACCCACTAGGGCCATGGGAACTGTGGTGTCATAATTCAGATGTATCCAGTGACCCAGTAGGGCCATGGGAACTGTGGTGTCATGATGCAGGTTCAGATTTTGCCTAGTGACCCATTGGGGCCATGGGTACCGTGGTTTCATGATTCAGATTTATCCAGTGACCCAGTAGGGCCATGGGAACTCTGGTGTCATGATTCAGATTTATCCAGTGACCCAGTAGGGCCATGGGAACTCTGGTGTCATGATTCAGATTTATCCAGTGACCCAGTAGGGCCATGGGAACTGTGGTGTCATGATTCAGATTTATCCAGTGACCCACTAGGGCCATGGGAACTGTGGTGTTATGATGCAGGTTCAGATTTTACCTAGTGACCCATTATGGCATTAGGGCCATGGGTACCGTGGGGCCATGATTCAGATTCAGGTTCATCCAGGGGGCTGTGAATCTAAATCTTGACGTCAAGTGCTAAGAAAAATAAAACTGCGAAAACGCCGCTTTGGTTGCTGCTTCTGGGTGGATTGGCGAAGAATCTTACCGGAACTGTTTTAATTATTGGTTTACATCGGACCACACTGGAACAACGAATACATATAATATATGTCTTTGGCTACCCACAATATAACATCATGGTCCAACTGCTGGGACTATGGGACGATTATTTGCATGTGTTTGAGGTGTTGTTTTTGCTACCTTTGGTTAAACCGGACCAAACGGCTTGAACAATAAGATGAATTATTGCCATTGTGTTTTTCCTTTCATTGTCTGTTTCGTTTTCTCTGGCCGCTGACTTTACTTTGCCCTTGCCGCCGGCAGGGGCCCCCCCTCCACCACCTCCACCGGGGTGGGGGATCGGTGAGGGGTGGGGGTGGGGGGGGGAGGAACTATCCTGCGGGCCCGGAGCTCACTGGACCACTGCTGTTTGCAGCCATTTCAGTCATTCCTCTCTCGCCGCAGCCACCCCCACCCCCACCCCCCCTCAACCCACCACCACCCACTCCCACTGTCAGTAATCCATCCCGGAGTTTTCCTGGCTCCACCTTGACATTCATCCTCCCACGCCATGTTCCTCGTGTCACTCACCCATTGAAACGGCCTGAACCCTCCGCCCCTCGCCCCCCCCCCCCCACCCCACCCCACCCCCTCTCAGTCCCTCTCCCGTAGTTACCCAATCGCTGCCCCTACCCCAACCCTCCCTCCGCCCGCCCCTCCCAGCCCCCTCAGTTCCTCTTCTGTAGTTAGCCAATCCTTAGCCCCGTTCCTCCTCCCCCCCCCCCCCGCCCCCTGTCCCATTGGTGGCCATTGCCCATGTCCAGATCAGTTTCACACCTCCATGACAGCCGCCAGCTCCAATTTGGTGTCCCTCACTCCAGCCCCCATCAACCCCGCCCCACTCCCTCCCCCCATCCCCACCCCTCTTCCACACCCCCCCCCCTCCCCCACAGGCCCCCCCTCCCCCACCGACTTCCTTACAGTGCCGGGATCCTTTCCTTTACATATGCAAACTGTACATGTATAGTCAGCCCCACCGCCGGGAGAGGGCGCTCGTTCCTCACATCACCTTTGCCCCACGTAACCGCCAACCAGGGGCCGACCCGGTAGCTCAGTGGGCTAATGCGCTCGCATTGACTGCTCTGGCCACTTGAGAGCCTAACGGCCCGTGGGTCGAAGGTTCGAGCCCCGCTGTGGCCATGTGTGTATGGTCGCAGGATAAAAAAAACCATGTCTTTCTTCGTAAAGAGTAGGGAGTTACCCTCGGGGACATGGCTCCACTCTCCCTTCCTTCTCCCATTGACGCGATATGACCAAATGTGGTTCAACAGTGGTGTATTTGATACCGAACTGCGAATATATCCTTGATTAGTGTCATGTTCTCACCCATATCATCCTCACCCCCATCGTCCTCACCACCATCGTCCTCACCCCCATCATCCTCACCCCCATCGTCCTCACCACCATCGTCCTCACCCCCATCGTCCTCACCCCCATCGTCCTCACCCCCATCGTCCTCACCCCCATCGTCCTCGCCCCCATCATCATCACCCCCAGCGCCCTCACCCCCATCATCCTCACCCCCAACGTCCTCACCCCCAACATCCTCACCCCCATCCTCCTCACCCCATCGTCCTAACCCCCATCAGCCTTACCCCCATCATCCTCACCCCCAACGTCCTCACCCCCTACATCCTCACCCCCTTCGTCCTCACCCCTACCATCCTCACCCCCACCGTAACCCCCATCGTCCTCACCTAATCACCCTCACCCCCATCGTCCTCACCCCCATCGTCATCACCCCCATCGTCATCACCACCCTTATTTCCCTCCCATCCTCACTCATCCTCACTCATCCTCACCCATCGTCCTGACCTCCATTTCAGCCCCTATCAACCTCACCCCCATCGTCCTCACCCCCATCAACCTGACCCCCATCATCTTCACCCCCATCTCTATCTATCCTCACTCCCACCCCATCCTCAACTCTATCCCTAGCCCGAGCGACCTCACCCCCTATATCCACCCCATCACCTGCCCGGCCCATCATCACCACCCTGACCACTCACTACCACCCCTCCACCCACCCCCTCCGTCCTGAAGCCATGTCTTAGCTTGGCATGTGGGAACACGCCGCCAGGCCATCTGAGATTTGTGGAGAGATAAGTGTTGGGCAGTGCGGAGCCAGAGGGTGATCTTGGGCGAGGTGATACCCCAACTCCTTCCACCCCAACCCTCACCTCCCACGGCCCCACCACATCATGCCCCGCGCCACGCCCCTACCCCCTCCTCTCCCTCCCCCCCCACCCCTTTCCCTACCTCAACTGTCTGTCGACCATGACTGGCACAAAGGAAACCCACCCACCAACTGACGACAAAGTGATGCTTGCGGCGTCACCCTATCTCCTGCCCACACCGCGGTTCACAAACAGGTCGATGAATGTCAGTGGACGGTGGCCGGCCAGTCTCTACAGTAACTAGGGCACCAGTCCCTCCAGTCACTGGGGCACCAGTCCCTCCAGTCACTGGGGCACCAGTCTCTCCTGTCACTGGGGCATCAGTCTCTACAGTCACTGGGGCACCAGTCTCTCCAGTCACTGGGGCACCAGTTTCTCCAGTCCCAGCGGCATCAGTCTCTCCAGTCACTGGGGCATCAGTCTCTACAGTCACTGGGGCACTAGTCTCTCCAGTCACTGGGGCACCAGTCTCTCCAGTCACTGGGGCACCAATCTCTCCAGTCACAGGGGCACCAGTCTCTCCTGTCACTGGGGCACCAGTCTCTCCAGTCACTGGGGCACCAGTCTCTCCAGTCACTGGGGCACCAGTCTCTCCAGTCACTGGGGCACAAGTCTCTCCAGTCCCAGCGGCATCAGTCTCTCCAGTCACTGGGGCATCAGTCTCTACAGTCACTGGGGCACCAGTCTTTACAGTCACAGGGGCACCAGTCTCTCCAGTCACTGGGGCATCAGTCTCTACAGTCACTGGGGCATCAGTCTCTACAGCCACTGGGGCACCAGTCTCTCCAGTCACTGGGGCATCAGTCTCTACAGTCACTGGGGCACGAGTCTCTCCAGTCACTGGGGCACCAGTCTCTCCTGTCACTGGGGCATCAGTCTCTCCAGTCACTGGAGCATCAGTCTCTACAGTCACTGGAGCACCAGTCTCTACAGTCACTGGGGCACCAGTCTCTCCAGTCATTGGGGCATCAGTCTCTCCAGTCACTGGGGCTTCAGTCTCCCCAGTCACTGGGGCACCAGTCTCTACAGTCACTGGGGTACCAGTCTTTCCAGTCACTGGGGCACCAGTCCCTCCAGTCATTGAGGCACCAGTATCTCCAGTCACTGGGGCACCAGTCTCTACAGTCACTGGGGCACCAGTCTCTACAGTCACTGGGGCACCAGTATCTACAGTCACTGTGGCACCAGTCTCTCCAGTCACTGGGGCACCAGTCTCTCCAGTCACTAGGGCACCAGTCTGTACAGTCACTGGGGCATCAGTCTCTCCAGTCACTGGGGCACCAGTCTATACAGTCACTGGGGCACCAGTCTCTCCAGTCACTGGGGCACCAGTCTCTCCAGTCACTGGGGCACCAGTCTCTCCAGTCACCGGGGCATCAGTCTCTCCAGTCACTGGGGGGCCAGACTCTACAGTCACTGGGGCACCAGTCTCTCCAGTCACTGGGGCACCAGTCTATCCATTCACTGGGGCACCAGTCTCTCCAGTCACTGGGGCACCAGTCTCACCAGTCACTGGGGCACCAGTCTCTACAGTCACTGGGGCACTAGTCTCCACAGTCACTGGGGCACCAGTCTCTACAGTCACTGGGGTACCAGTCTATCCATTCACTGGGGCACCAGTCTCTCCAGTCACTGGGGCACCAGTCTCACCAGTTGCTGGGGCACCAGTCTCGACAGTCACTGGGGCACTAGTCTCTCCAGTCACTGGGGCACCAGTCTCTACAGTCACTGGGGCACTAGTCTCCACAGTCACTGGGGCACCAGTCTATCCATTCACTGGGGCACCAGTCTCTCCAGACACTGGGGCACCAGTCTCACCAGTTGCTGGGGCACAAGTCTCTACAGTCACAGGGGCACTAGTCTCTCCAGTCACTGGGGCACCAGTCTCTCCAGTCACTGGGGCACCAGTCCCTTCAGTCACTGGAGCACCAGTCTATCCAGTCACTGGGGCACCAGTCTCTCCAGTCACAGGGGCACCAGTCTCTACAGTCACTGGGGCACCAGTCTCTACAGTCACTGGGGCACCAGTCTCTCCAGTCACTGGGGCACCAGTCTCTCCAGTCACTGGGGCATCAGTCTCTACAGCCACTGGGGCACCAGTCTCTCCAGTCCCTGCGGCATCAGTCTCTCCAGTCACTGGGGCATCAGTCTCTACAGTCACTGGGGCACCAGTCTCTCCAGTCACTGGGGCATCAGTCTCTACAGTCAGTGGGGCACCAGTCTCTCCAGTCACTGGGGCACCAGTCTCTCCAGTCACTGAGGCACCAGTCTCTCCGGTCACTGGGGCACCAGTCACTCCAGTCACTGGGGCACCAGTCTCTACAGTCACTGGGGCACCAGTCTCTCCAGTCACTGGGGCACCAGTATCTCCAGTCCCAGCGGCATCAGTCTCTCCAGTCACTGGGGCATCAGTCTCTACAGTCACTGGGGCACTAGTCTCTCCAGTCGCTGGGGCACCAGTCTCTCCAGTCACTGGGGCACCAATCTCTCCAGTCACAGGGGCACCAGTCTCTCCAGTCACTGGGGCACCAGTCTCTCCAGTCCCAGCGGCATCAGTCTCTCCAGTCACTGGGGCATCAGTCTCTACAGTCACTGGGGCACCAGTCTCTCCAGTCACTGGGGCATCAGTCTCTACAGTCACTGGGGCACCAGTCCCTCCAGTCACTGGGGCACCAGTCTCTCCAGTCACTGGGGCATCAGTCTCTACAGTCACTGGGGCATCAGTCTCTACAGCCACTGGGGCACCAGTCTCTCCAGTCACTGGGGCATCAGTCTCTCCAGTCACTGGGGCACGAGTCTCTCCAGTCACTAGGGCACCAGTCTCTCCTCTCACGGGGGCATCAGTCTCTCCAGTCACTGGAGCATCAGTCTCTACAGTCACTGGGGCAGCAGTCTCTACAGTCAATGGGGCACCAGTCTCTCCAGTCATTGGGGCATCAGTCTCTCCAGTCACTGGGGCTTCAGTCTCCCCAGTCACTGGGGCACCAGTCTCTACAGTCACTGGGGTACCAGTCTTTTCAGTCACTGGGGCACCAGTCCTTCCAGTCATTGGGGCACCAGTATCTCCAGTCACTGGGGCACCAGTCTCTACAGTCACTGTGGCACCAGTCTCTCTAGTCACTGGGGCACCAGTCTCTCCAGTCACTGGGGCACCAGTCTCACCACTCACTGGGGCACCAGTCTATACAGTCACTGGGGCACCAGTCTCTACAGTCACTGGAGCACCAGTCTCACCACTCACTGGGGCACCAGTCTCTCCAGTCACTGGGGAACCAGTCTCTCCAGTCACTGGGGCACCAGTCTCTCCAGTCACTGGGGCATCAGTCTCTCCAGTCACTGGGGCACCAGACTCTACAGTCACTGGGGCACCAGTCTCTCCAGTCACTGGGGCACCAGTCTATCCATTCACTGGGGCACCAGTCTCTCCAGTCACTGGGGCACCAGTCTCTACAGTCACTGGGGCACTAGTCTCTCCAGTCACTGGGGCACCAGTCTCTACAGTCACTGGGGCACTAGTCTCCACAGTCACTGGGGCACCAGTCTATCCATTCACTGGGGCACCAGTCTCTCCAGTCACTGGGGCACCAGTCCCTTCAGTCACTGAAGCACCAGTCTATCCAGTCACTGGGGCACCAGTCTCTCCAGTCACTGGGGCACCAGTCTCTACAGTCACTGGGGCACCAGTCTCTACAGTCACTGGGGCAACAGTCTCTCCCGTCACTGGGGCACAAGTCTCTCCAGTCACTGGGGCATCAGTCTCTACAGTCACTGGGGCACCAGTCTCTCCAGTCCCTGCGGCATCAGTCTCTCCAGTCACTGGGGCATCAGTCTCTACAGTCACTGGGGCACCAGTCTCTCCAGTCACTGGGGCATCAGTCTCTACAGTCAGTGGGGCACCAGTCTCTCCAGTCACTGGGGCACCAGTCTCTCCAGTCACTGGGGCACCAGTCTCTCCGGTCACTGGGGCACCAGTCACTCCAGTCACTGGGGCACCAGTCTCTACAGTCACTGGGGCACCAGTCTCTCCAGTCACTGGGGCACCAGTCTCTCCAGTCCCAGCGGCATCAGTCTCTCCAGTCACTGGGGCCTCAGTCTCTACAGTCACTGGGGCACTAGTCTCTCCAGTCACTGGGGCACCAGTCTCTCCAGTCACTGGGGCACCAATCTCTCCAGTCACAGGGGAACCAGTCTCTCCTGTCACTGGGGCACCAGTCTCTCCAGTCACTGGGGCACCAGTCTCTCCAGTCACCGGGGCACCAGTCTCTCCAGTCACTGGGGCACCAGTCTCTCCAGTCCCAGCGGCATCAGTCTCTCCAGTCACTGGGGCATCAGTCTCTACAGTCACTGGGGCACCAGTCTCTCCAGTCACTGGGGCATCAGTCTCTACAGTCACTGGGGCACCAGTCTTTACAGTCACTGGGGCACCAGTCTCTCCAGTCACTGGGGCATCAGTCTCTACAGTCACTGGGGCATCAGTCTCTACAGCCACTGGGGCACCAGTCTCTCCAGTCACTGGGGCATCAGTTTCTCCAGTCACTGGGGCACGAGTCTCTCCAGTCACTAGGGCACCAGTCTCTCCTCTCACGGGGGCATCAGTCTCTCCAGTCACTGGGGCACTAGTCTCTCCAGTCACTGGGGCACCAGTCTCTACAGTCACTGGGGCACTAGTCTCCACAGTCACTGGGGCACCAGTCTATCCATTCACTGGGGCACCAGTCTCTCCAGTCACTGGGGCACCAGTCCCTTCAGTCACTGAAGCACCAGTCTATCCAGTCACTGGGGCACCAGTCTCTCCAGTCACTGGGGCACCAGTCTCTACAGTCACTGGGGCACCAGTCTCTACAGTCACTGGGGCAACAGTCTCTCCCGTCACTGGGGCACAAGTCTCTCCAGTCACTGGGGCATCAGTCTCTACAGTCACTGGGGCATCAGTCTCTACAGTCGCTGGGGTACCAGTCTCTACAGTCACTGGGGCAACAGTCTCTCCAGTCACTGGGGCACCAGTCTCTCCAGTCCCTGCGGCATCAGTCTCTCCAGTCACTGGGGCATCAGTCTCTACAGTCACTGGGGCACCAGTCTCTCCAGTCACTGGGGCATCAGTCTCTACAGTCAGTGGGGCACCAGTCTCTCCAGTCACTGGGGCACCAGTCTCTACAGTCACTGGGGCACCAGTCACTCCAGTCACTGGGGCACCAGTCTCTACAGTCACTGGGGCACCAGTCTCTCCAGTCACTGGGGCACCAGTATCTCCAGTCCCTGCGGCATCAGTCTCTCCAGTCACTGGGGCATCAGTCTCTACAGTCACTGGGGCACCAGTCTCTCCAGTCACTGGGGCATCGGTCTCTACAGTCAGTGGGGCACCAGTCTCTCCAGTCACTGAGGCACCAGTCTCTCCAGTCACTGGGGCACCAGTCTCTACAGTCACTGGGGCACCAGTCACTCCAGTCACTGGGGCACCAGTCTCTACAGTCACTGGGGCACCAGTCTCTCCAGTCACTGGGGCACCAGTATCTCCAGTCCCAGCGGCATCAGTCTCTCCAGTCACTGGGGCATCAGTCTCTACAGTCACTGGGGCACTCGTCTCTCCAGTCACTGGGGCACCAGTCTCTCCAGTCACTGGGGCACCAATCTCTCCAGTCACTGGGGCACCAGTCTCTACAGTCACTGGGGCACCAGTCTCTCCAGTCCCAACGGCACCAGTCTCTCCAGTCACTGAGGCACCAGTCTCTCTAGTCACTGGGGCATCAGTCTCTCCAGTCACTGGGGCACCAGTCTCTCCAGTCCCAACGGCATCAATCTCTCCAGTCACTTGGGCATCAGTCTCTACAGTCACTGGGGCACCAGTCTCTCCAGTCACTGGGGCACCAGTCTCTCCAGTCCCAACGGCATCAATCTCTCCAGTCACTTGGGCATCAGTCTCTACAGTCACTGGGGCACCAGTCTCTCCAGTCACTGGGGCATCAGTCTCTACAGTCACTGGGGCACCAGTCTTTACAGTCACTGGGGCACCAGTCTCTCCAGTCACTGGGGCATCAGTCTCTACAGTCACTGGGGCATCAGTCTCTACAGCCACTGGGGCACCAGTCTCTCCAGTCCCAACGGCACCAGTCTCTCCAGTCACTGAGGCACCAGTCTCTCTAGTCACTGGGGCATCAGTCTCTACAGTCACTGGGGCACCAGTCTTTACAGTCACTGGGGCACCAGTCTCTCCAGTCCCAACGGCACCAGTCTCTCTAGTCACTGGGGCATCAGTCTCTACAGTCACTGGGGCACCAGTCTCTACAGTCACTGGGGCACCAGTCTCTCCAGTCCCAACGGCACCAGTCTCTCCAGTCACTGAGGCACCAGTCTCTCTAGTCACTGGGGCATCAGTCTCTCCAGTCACTGGGGCACCAGTCTCTCCAGTCCCAACGGCATCAATCTCTCCAGTCACTTGGGCATCAGTCTCTACAGTCACTGGGGCACCAGTCTCTCCAGTCACTGGGGCACCAGTCTCTCCAGTCCCAACGGCATCAATCTCTCCAGTCACTTGGGCATCAGTCTCTACAGTCACTGGGGCACCAGTCTCTCCAGTCACTGGGGCATCAGTCTCTACAGTCACTGGGGCACCAGTCTTTACAGTCACTGGGGCACCAGTCTCTCCAGTCACTGGGGCATCAGTCTCTACAGTCACTGGGGCATCAGTCTCTACAGCCACTGGGGCACCAGTCTCTCCAGTCACTGGGGCATCAGTCTCTACAGTCACTGGGGCACCAGTCTCTCCAGTCCCTGCGGCATCAGTCTCTCCAGTCACTGGGGCATCAGTCTCTACAGTCACTGGGGCACCAGTCTCTCCAGTCACTGGGGCATCAGTCTCTACAGTCAGTGGGGCACCAGTCTCTCCAGTCACTGGGGCACCAGTCTCTCCAGTCACTGGGGCACCAGTCTCTCCGGTCACTGGGGCACCAGTCACTCCAGTCACTGGGGCACCAGTCTCTACAGTCACTGGGGCACCAGTCTCTCCAGTCACTGGGGCACCAGTCTCTCCAGTCCCAGCGGCATCAGTCTCTCCAGTCACTGGGGCCTCAGTCTCTACAGTCACTGGGGTACTAGTCTCTCCAGTCACTGGGGCACCAGTCTCTCCAGTCACTGGGGCACCAATCTCTCCAGTCACAGGGGAACCAGTCTCTCCTGTCACTGGGGCACCAGTCTCTCCAGTCACTGGGGCACCAGTCTCTCCAGTCACCGGGGCACCAGTCTCTCCAGTCACTGGGGCACCAGTCTCTCCAGTCCCAGCGGCATCAGTCTCTCCAGTCACTGGGGCATCAGTCTCTACAGTCACTGGGGCACCAGTCTCTCCAGTCACTGGGGCATCAGTCTCTACAGTCACTGGGGCACCAGTCTTTACAGTCACTGGGGCACCAGTCTCTCCAGTCACTGGGGCATCAGTCTCTACAGTCACTGGGGCATCAGTCTCTACAGCCACTGGGGCACCAGTCTCTCCAGTCACTGGGGCATCAGTTTCTCCAGTCACTGGGGCACGAGTCTCTCCAGTCACTAGGGCACCAGTCTCTCCTCTCACGGGGGCATCAGTCTCTCCAGTCACTGGAGCATCAGTCTCTACAGTCACTGGGGCAGCAGTCTCTACAGTCAATGGGGCACCAATATCTACAGTCACTGTGGCACCAGTCTCTCCAGTCACTGGGGCACTAGTCTCTCCAGTCACTGGGGCACCAGTCTCACCACTCACTGGGGCACCAGTCTATACAGTCACTGGGGCACCAGTCTCTACAGTCACTGGAGCACCAGTCTCTCCTGTCACTGGGGCACCAGTCTCCCCAGTCACTGGGGCACCATTCCCTCTAGTCACTGGGACACCAGTCTCCCCAGTCACTAGGGCACCAGTCTGTACAGTCACTGGGGCATCAGTCTCTCCAGTCACTGGGGCACCAGTCTATACAGTCACTGGGGCACCAGTCTCTCCAGTCACTGGGGCACCAGTCTCTCCAGTCACTGGGGCACCAGTCTCTCCAGTCACTGGGGCATCAGTCTCTCCAGTCACTGGGGCACCAGACTCTACAGTCACTGGGGCACCAGTCTCTCCAGTCACTGGGGAACCAGTCTATCCATTCACTGGGGCACCAGTCTCTCCAGTCACTGGGGCACTAGTCTCTCCAGTCACTGGGGCACCAGTCTCTCCAGTCACTGGGGCATCAATCTCTCCAGTCACAGGGGAACCAGTCTCTCCTGTCACTGGGGCACCAGTCTCTCCAGTCACTGGGGCACCAGTCTCTCCAGTCACCGGGGCACCAGTCTCTCCAGTCACTGGGGCACCAGTCTCTCCAGTCCCAGCGGCATCAGTCTCTCCAGTCACTGGGGCATCAGTCTCTACAGTCACTGGGGCACCAGTCTCTCCAGTCACTGGGGCATCAGTCTCTACAGTCACTGGGGCACCAGTCTTTACAGTCACTGGGGCACCAGTCTCTCCAGTCACTGGGGCATCAGTCTCTACAGTCACTGGGGCATCAGTCTCTACAGCCACTGGGGCACCAGTCTCTCCAGTCACTGGGGCATCAGTTTCTCCAGTCACTGGGGCACGAGTCTCTCCAGTCACTAGGGCACCAGTCTCTCCTCTCACGGGGGCATCAGTCTCTCCAGTCACTGGAGCATCAGTCTCTACAGTCACTGGGGCAGCAGTCTCTACAGTCAATGGGGCACCAATATCTACAGTCACTGTGGCACCAGTCTCTCCAGTCACTGGGGCACTAGTCTCTCCAGTCACTGGGGCACCAGTCTCACCACTCACTGGGGCACCAGTCTATACAGTCACTGGGGCACCAGTCTCTACAGTCACTGGAGCACCAGTCTCTCCTGTCACTGGGGCACCAGTCTCCCCAGTCACTGGGGCACCATTCCCTCTAGTCACTGGGGCACCAGTCTCCCCAGTCACTAGGGCACCAGTCTGTACAGTCACTGGGGCATCAGTCTCTCCAGTCACTGGGGCACCAGTCTATACAGTCACTGGGGCACCAGTCTCTCCAGTCACTGGGGCACCAGTCTCTCCAGTCACTGGGGCACCAGTCTCTCCAGTCACTGGGGCATCAGTCTCTCCAGTCACTGGGGCCCCAGACTCTACAGTCACTGGGGCACCAGTCTCTCCAGTCACTGGGGAACCAGTCTATCCATTCACTGGGGCACCAGTCTCTCCAGTCACTGGGGCACCAGTCTCACCAGTTGCTGGGGCACCAGTCTCTACAGTCACTCGGGCACTAGTCGCTCCAGTCACTGGGGCACCAGTCTCTACAGTCACTGGGGCACTTCTCTCCACAGTCACTGGGGCACCAGTCTCTACAGTCACTGGGGTACCAGTCTATCCATTCACTGGGGCACCAGTCTCTCCAGTCACTGGGGCACCAGTCTCACCAGTTGCTGGGGCACCAGTCTCTACAGTCACTGGGGCACTAGTCTCTACAGTCACTGGGGCACCAGTCTCCACAGTCACTGGGGCACCAGTCTATCCATTCACTGGGGCACCAGTCTATCCATTCACTGGGGCACCAGTCTCCACAGTCACTGGGGCACCAGTCTATCCATTCACTGGGGCACCAGTCTCACCAGTTGCTGGGGCACCAGTCTCTACAGTCACTGGGGCACTAGTCTCTCCAGTCACAGGGGCACCAGTCTCTACAGTCACTGGGGCACTAGTCTCCACTGTCACTGGGGCACCAGTCTCTCCAGTCACTGGGGCACCAGTCCCTTCAGTCACTGGAGCACCAGTCTATCCAGTCACTGGGGCACCAGTCTCTCCAGTCACTGGGGCACCAGTCTCTCCAGTCACTGGGGCACCAGTCTATACAGTCACTGCGGCATCAGTCTCTCCAGTCACTGGGGCACGAGTCTCTCCAGTCACTGGGGCACCAGTCTCTCCTGTCACTGGGGCATCAGTCTCTCCAGTCACTGGGGCATCAGTCTCTACAGTCGCTGGGGCACCAGCCTCTACAGTCACTGGGGCACCAGTCTCTCCAGTCATTGGGGCATCAGTCTCTCCAGTCACTGGGGCTTCAGTCTCCCACGTCACTGGGGCATCAGTCTCTACAGTCACTGGGGTACCAGTCTCTCCAGTCACTGGGGCATCAGTCTCTACAGTCACTGGGGCTTCAGTCTCCCCAGTCACTGGGGCACCAGTCTCTCCAGTCACTGGGGCACCATTCTCTCTAGTCACTGGGGCACCAGTCTCTCCAGTCACTGGGGCACCAGTCTCACCAGTTGCTGGGGCACCAGTCTCTACAGTCACTGGGGCATCAGTCTCTCCAGTCACTGGGGCACCAGTCTCTACAGTCACTGGGGCACTAGTCTCCACTGTCACTGGGGCACCAGTCTCTACAGTCACTGGGGCCCCAGTCTCTCCAGTCATTGGGGCATCAGTCTCTCCAGTCAGTGGGGCTTCAGTCTCCCCAGTCACTGGGGCATCAGTCTCTACAGTCACTGGGGTACCAGTCTCTCCAGTCACTGGGGCACCAGTCCCTCCAGTCACTGGGGCACCAGTATCTCCAGTCACTGGGGCACCAGTCTCTCCAGTCACTGGGGCACCAGACTCTACAGTCACTGGGGCATCAGTCTCTCCAGTCACTGGGGCACCAGTCTATCCATTCACTGGGGCACCAGTCTCTCCAGTCACTGGGGCACCAGTCTCACCAGTTGCTGGGGCACCAGTCTCTACAGTCACTCGGGCACTAGTCGCTCCAGTCACTGGGGCACCAGTCTCTACAGTCACTGGGGCACTAGTCTCCACAGTCACTGGGGCACCAGTCTCTACAGTCACTGGGGTACCAGTCTGTCCATTCACTGGGGCACCAGTCTCTCCAGTCACTGGGGCACCAGTCTCACCAGTTGCTGGGGCACCAGTCTCTACAGTCACTGGGGTACTAGTCTCTCCAGTCACTGGGGCACCAGTCTCTACAGTCACTGGGGCACCAGTCTCCACAGTCACTGGGGCCCCAGTCTATCCATTCACTGGGGCACCAGTCTCTCCAGTCACTGGGGCACCAGTCTCACCAGTTGCTGGGGCACCAGTCTCTACAGTCACTGGGGCACTAGTCTCTCCAGTCACAGGGGCACCAGTCTCTACAGTCACTGGGGCACTAGTCTCCACTGTCACTGGGGCACCAGTCTCTCCAGTCACTGGGGCACCAGTCCCTTCAGTCACTGGAGCACCAGTCTATCCAGTCACTGGGGCACCAGTCTCTCCAGTCACTGGGGCACCAGTCTCTCCAGTCACTGGGGCATCAGTCTCTCCAGTCACTGGGGCACCAGTCTCTCCAGTCACTGGGGCACCAGTCCCTTCAGTCACTGGAGCACCAGTCTATCCAGTCACTGGGGCACCAGTCTCTCCAGTCACTGGGGCACCAGTCTCTCCAGTCACTGGGGCACCAGTCTCTCCAGTCACTGGGGCACGAGTCTCTCCAGTCACTGGGGCACCAGTCTCTCCTGTCACTGGGGCATCAGTCTCTCCAGTCACTGGGGCATCAGTCTCTACAGTCGCTGGGGCACCAGCCTCTACAGTCACTGGGGCACCAGTCTCTCCAGTCATTGGGGCATCAGTCTCTCCAGTCACTGGGGCTTCAGTCTCCCACGTCACTGGGGCATCAGTCTCTACAGTCACTGGGGTACCAGTCTCTCCAGTCACTGGGGCACCAGTCACTCCAGTCACTGGGGCACCATTCTCTCTAGTCACTGGGGCACCAGTCTCTCCAGTCACTGGGGCACCAGTCTCACCAGTTGCTGGGGCACCAGTCTCTACAGTCACTGGGGCATCAGTCTCTCCAGTCACTGGGGCACCAGTCTCTACAGTCACTGGGGCACTAGTCTCCACTGTCACTGGGGCACCAGTCTCTACAGTCACTGGGGCCCCAGTCTCTCCAGTCATTGGGGCATCAGTCTCTCCAGTCAGTGGGGCTTCAGTCTCCCCAGTCACTGGGGCATCAGTCTCTACAGTCACTGGGGTACCAGTCTCTCCAGTCACTGGGGCACCAGTCCCTCCAGTCACTGGGGCACCAGTATCTCCAGTCACTGGGGCACCAGTCTCTCCAGTCACTGGGGCACCAGACTCTACAGTCACTGGGGCATCAGTCTCTCCAGTCACTGGGGCACCAGTCTATCCATTCACTGGGGCACCAGTCTCTCCAGTCACTGGGGCACCAGTCTCACCAGTTGCTGGGGCACCAGTCTCTACAGTCACTCGGGCACTAGTCGCTCCAGTCACTGGGGCACCAGTCTCTACAGTCACTGGGGCACTAGTCTCCACAGTCACTGGGGCACCAGTCTCTACAGTCACTGGGGTACCAGTCTGTCCATTCACTGGGGCACCAGTCTCTCCAGTCACTGGGGCACCAGTCTCACCAGTTGCTGGGGCACCAGTCTCTACAGTCACTGGGGTACTAGTCTCTCCAGTCACTGGGGCACCAGTCTCTACAGTCACTGGGGCACCAGTCTCCACAGTCACTGGGGCCCCAGTCTATCCATTCACTGGGGCACCAGTCTCTCCAGTCACTGGGGCACCAGTCTCACCAGTTGCTGGGGCACCAGTCTCTACAGTCACTGGGGCACTAGTCTCTCCAGTCACAGGGGCACCAGTCTCTACAGTCACTGGGGCACTAGTCTCCACTGTCACTGGGGCACCAGTCTCTCCAGTCACTGGGGCACCAGTCCCTTCAGTCACTGGAGCACCAGTCTATCCAGTCACTGGGGCACCAGTCTCTCCAGTCACTGGGGCACCAGTCTCTCCAGTCACTGGGGCATCAGTCTCTCCAGTCACTGGGGCACGAGTCTCTCCAGTCACTGGGGCACCAGTCTCTCCTGTCACTGGGGCATCAGTCTCTCCAGTCACTGGGGCATCAGTCTCTACAGTCACTGGGGCACTAGTCTCCACTGTCACTGGGGCACCAGTCTCTCCAGTCACTGGGGCACCAGTCCCTTCAGTCACTGGAGCACCAGTCTATCCAGTCACTGGGGCACCAGTCTCTCCAGTCACTGGGGCATCAGTCTCTCCAGTCACTGGGGCATCAGTCTCTACAGTCACTGGGGCACCAGTCTCTCCAGTCACTGGGGCACTAGTCTCCACAGTCACTGGGGCACCAGTCTCTACAGTCACTGGGGTACCAGTCTGTCCATTCACTGGGGCACCAGTCTCTCCAGTCACTGGGGCACCAGTCTCACCAGTTGCTGGGGCACCAGTCTCTACAGTCACTGGGGCACTAGTCTCCACAGTCACTGGGGCACCAGTCTCTCCAGTCACTGGGGCGCCAGTCCCTTCAGTCACTGGAGCACCAGTCTATCCAGTCACTGGGGCACCAGTCTCTCCAGTCACTGGGGCACCAGTCTCTCCAGTCACTGGGGCATCAGTCTCTCCAGTCACTGGGGCACGAGTCTCTCCAGTCACTGGGGCACCAGTCTTTCCTGTCACTGGGGCATCAGTCTCTACAGTCACTGGGGCATCAGTCTCTCCAGTCACTGGGGCACCAGTCTTTCCTGTCACTGGGGCATCAGTCTCTACAGTCACTGGGGCATCAGTCTCTACAGTCACTGGGGCACGAGTCTCTCCAGTCACTGGGGCATCAGTCTCTCCAGTCACTGGGGCATCAGTCTCTACAGTCACTGGGGCACCATTCTCTCTAGTCACTGGGGCACCAGTCTCTCCAGTCACTGGGGCACCAGTCTCACCAGTTGCTGGGGCACCAGTCTCTACAGTCACTAGGGCATCAGTCTCTCCAGTCACTGGGGCACCAGTCTCTACAGTCACTGGGGCACTAGTCTCCACTGTCACTGGGGCACCAGTCTCTCCAGTCACTGGGGCACCAGTCCCTTCAGTCACTGGAGCACCAGTCTATCCAGTCACTGGGGCACCAGTCTCTCCAGTCACTGGGGCACCAGTCTCTCCAGTCACTGGGGCATCAGTCTCTCCAGTCACTGGGGCACAAGTCTCTCCAGTCACTGGGGCACCGGTCTCTCCTGTCACTGGGGCATCAGTCTCTCCAGTCACTGGGGCACGAGTCTCTCCAGTCACTGGGGCACCAGTCCCTTCAGTCACTGGAGCACCAGTCTCTCCAGTCACTGGGGCATCAGTCTCTACAGTCACTGGGGTACCAGTCTCTCCAGTCACTGGGGCACCAGTCCCTCCAGTCATTGGGGCACCAGTATCTCCAGTCACTGGGGCACCAGTCTCTACAGTCACTGGGGCACCAGTCTCTCCAGTCATTGGGGCACCAGTCTCTCCCGTCACTGGTGCACCAGTCTCTCCAGTCACTGGGGCACCAGTCTCACCAGTTGCTGGGGCACCAGTCTCTCCAGTCACTGGGGCACCAGTCTCTCCAGTCACTGGGGCATCAGTCTCTCCAGTCACTGGGGCACGAATCTCTCCAGTCACTGGGGCACCAGTCTCTCCTGTCACTGGGGCATCAGTCTCTCCAGTCACTGGGGCATCAGTCTCTACAGTCACTGGGGCACCAGTCTCTACAGTCACTGGGGCCCCAGTCTCTCCAGTCATTGGCGCATCAGTCTCTCCAGTCAGTGGGGCTTCAGTCTCCCCAGTCACTGGGGCATCAGTCTCTACAGTCGCTGGGGTACCAGTCTCTCCAGTCACTGGGGCACCAGTCCCTCCAGTCATTGGGGCACCAGTATCTCCAGTCACTGGGGCACCAGTCTCTACAGTCACTGGGGCACCAGTCTCTCCAGTCACTGGGGCACCAGTCTCTCCAGTCACTGGGGCACCAGTCTCTACAGTCACTGGGGCACCAGTCTCTCCAGTCACTGGGGCACCAGTCTCTCCAGTCACTGAGGCATCAGTCCCTCCAGTCACTGGGGCACAAGTCTATAAACTCACTGGGGCACCAGTCTATCCAGTCACTGGGGCACCAGTTTCTCCAGTCACTGGGACATCAGACTCTACAGTCACTGGAGCACCAGTCTCTCCTGTCACTGGGGCACCAGACTCTACAGTCACTGGGGCACCAGTCTCTCCAGTCACTGGGGCACCAGTCTCTACAGTCACTGGGGCACTAGTCTCTTTTACTAGGCCCCAATCCCTCTTGTGTCTTGGACACCAATCACTTTTGTCACTGGACAGCCAATCACTGTTATCATGGAACCGCTAATGTCTCTTTTGCTGGGCCAACAATCAACAAACAATATATTGGCGGTCCAGTTAGTGGAAATATTAGCGGCTGCTTCACTGATGCGCCAAGTTGTTTTTCACTAACTGAACCGCCAACATATTCTCTCGCTTTTTGATTACAGTGGGTGACAAAATAAACAAAGGCACTTGCAATACTGATGCAACTATGATGAGTTTATCCATGCGCTGTACATTCAAGTCATTGCAAAAAAACTATAGCTTTTTACACAAGAAAGTTATTTCATTTGTATGCAGATTATCGCATCTGTATGTCAAGATTGAATCATCGAGGGGTCAGAAACGAGGTTATAACTTCCTCTCTGTTAATGACGTCATAATCCGGTCCTCGCGTACGACTTCCGGGTCATCACTATTAATGACGTCATCAAATAACCCATCCGGGTCCTCACTGTTTATGACATATATTTTACTACATTGTTTTTCCTAATCACATAAATGTCCTGCAGCAATTGAATAAAAAGCACGAAGCGTTAACGGCTGTAATTTCGAGGTATAGGGGTATTATATAGTTGTAAAATGGGCTTCCACGTAACGTCAATTCATATAGATTGATAACGTCGTTTGTCTATCCAAGTACAGGTATAACATCTTTGTTTGTCTATCCATACGTGCATAATGTCATTGCTTGTCTATCCACATATAGTGTCTTTGTTTGTCTATCTATATATGTCTTTGTTTGTCTAGCCATATACGTCTTTGTTTGTCTAGCCATATATGTCTTTGTTTGTCTGTCCGTGTTCACCTATACATATTTCATGTCTCTGTTTGTCCATGTACAATGACTTTGTTTATCTATCCATATATCATGTCTTTATGTGTCAATCCACATATGTGTCTTTGTTGGTCTATCTTTGTTTGCCTATCCATATATAATGTCTTTGCTTGTTCATCCATGCATCGTGTGTTGTTTGGCTGTCCACATATAATGTCTGTGTTTGTCTTTCTCAATATAATTATTTGTTTGTCAATCTAAATATAATTATTTGTTTTTCCATCCCTTCGTAGTGACTGTTACTTCGGTTATTTTGTTTCTTTTTTCCAATAATGTACTTACACAGTAGTCATATACTCCTATGGTATGCCCTGCTTAAATGCATATGAATCGATTTCTTGACATTAAAATAGATTAACATTTACTGGTCGAGGCCTTCATGTCAAAGCGGTTATCCGGCAAAGTAAGCCATAGCATTGATTTGATATACGCAAAATACTGAAATAACCGAAAAAGGTGAAAACCGCACTTAATAGTCTTTAAACTCTGTAAAAAATATTGCTTTTAAATGTTGAAAAATCTGACGTCTGGGTCCAGCCCCACAGCTGTGCTAGTCCAGGCTGTGAAATCAATAACAGATTTATCTCACAGCTTCATCATAACAAAGAAGGAGTGTCGTTTGAGACACCAGTGATCGATCTGACCCTGTTGGCGTCCCTTGGCACCATTGATCGATATGACCCTGTTGGCGTCCCTTGGCACCATTGATCGATATGACCCCGTTGGCGTCCCTTGGCACCATTGATCGATATGACCCCGTTGGCGTCCCTTGGCACCAGTGATCGATATGACCCCGTTGGCGTCCCTTGGCACCAGTGATCGATATGACCCCGTTGGCGTCCCTTGGCACCATTGATCGATATGACCCCGTTGGCGTCCCTTGGCACCATTGATCGATATGACCCCGTTGGCGTCCCTTGGCACCAGTGATCGATATGACCCCGTTGGCGTCCCTTGGCACCAGTGATCGATATGACCCCGTTGGCGTCCCTTGGCACCATTGATCGATATGACCCCGTTGGCGTCCCTTGGCACCATTGATCGATATGACCCCGTTGGCGTCCCTTGGCATTTTAGACATTATTCTATTGTCACTTTTTGTCCATCTATAAGATGTGATGAAATATATCACAATTAATTCCCTTTCCATAATTCAATTCTGTCAAAGCGAGTCAACTACTCTGCTCGACAATTTGCCAAGGTTTTTATTGTTTCTACCAGTCGCGATATTATTTTCTTCAATATATGTCGAATCTCAGGGAATATGATGTCAATTTTATAACGTATGTGTCAAGAACTTATCTGGCAGTTAGCAATATGAACCGGTAAATCGTGTGAACAAAATATGGGAAATATTTTACGTCATTTTCGATATGTGTGCATGGACAACACTGACGCGTAAATAGCTAGCTAACAATAGCTAACATTGTCGTGTGCATAGCTAGCTAACACTTACGCGTACATAGCTAGCTAACATTAGCTAACTAACATTGCCGTGTGCATAGCTAACTAACAATGACGCGTACATAGCTGACTAACATTGTCATGTACATAGCTAGCTAACATTGACGCGTACATAGCTAGCTAACATTAGCTAACTAACATTGTCGTGTGCATAACTAGCATTGTCGTGTGCATAACTAGCTAACATTGACGCGTACATAGCTAGCTAACATTAGCTATCTAACATTGACGCGTACATAGCTAGCTAACATTAGCTAACTAACAATGCCGCGTATACAGCTAGCTAACACTGACGCGTACATAGCTAGGTAACCCTGACGCGTACATAGCTAGCTAACATTAGCTAACTAACATTGTCGTGTGCATAACTAGCTAACATTGACGTGTACGTAGCTAGCTAACATTGACGTGTACGTAGCTAGCTAACATTAGCTAACTAACAATGCCGCGTATACAGCTAGCTAACACTGACGTGTGCATAGCTAGGTAACACTGACGCGTACATAGCTAGCTAACATTAGCTAACTAACATTGACGCGTACATAGCTAGCTAACATTAGCTAACTAACAATGCCGCGTATACAGCTAGCTAACACTGACGTGTGCATAGCTAGGTAACACTGACGCGTACATAGCTAGCTAATATTAGCTAACTAACATTGACGCGTACATAGCTAGCTAACATTAGCTAACTAACAATGCCGCGTATACAGCTAGCTAACACTGACGTGTGCATAGCTAGCTAACACTTACGCGTACATAGCTAGCTAACATTAGCTAACTAACATTGTCGTGTGCATAGCTAACTAACAATGACGCGTACATAGCTGACTAACATTGTCATGTACATAGCTAGCTAACATTGACGCGTACATAGCTAGCTAACATTAGCTAACTAACAATGCCGCGTATACAGCTAGCTAACACTGACGCGTACATAGCTAGGTAACATTGACGTGTACATAGCTAGCTAACACTGACGCGTACATAGCTAGCTAACATTAGCTAACTAACATTGTTGTGTGCATAGCTAACTAACACTGACGCGTACATAGCTAGCTAACATTAGCTAACTAACATTGTCTTGTGCATAGCTAGCTAACACTGACGCGTACATAGCTGACTAACATTGTCATGTACATAGCTAGCTAACACTGACGCGTACATAGTTAGCTAACATTAGCTAGCTAACACTGACGCGTACATAGCTAGCTAACATTAGCTAACTAACATTGTCGTGTGCATAGCTAGCTAACACTGACGCGTACATAGCTAGCTAACATTAGCTAACTAATTCTTGATCAGGCTGATGTTGATGACAGGTGATGCGATGCCGTGTATGGCCCAACCGGTGCCAGGCCTCCATGGTTTCCCAGCCCCCCCCTCCCTCCCATCCTCCTACCCCCCCCCCTCCCCTCCTCTTCCACAACCCACTGTCACCTCCCGCCACCCCCCTCCCCCACCCCCTACACCCACCCACACCCACACCGCTACGCCGTGGCTGGGGTCATTGCAGCGGTGGCGGGCCCTACCGCATCTCATTACATCGCAGTATTGGTTTGATAACGGTGCAGTTCCCCATGTGTGCAGCCCGGTCGAGGTGGGGGTGACGAGGGCGAGGGAGGGGAGGGGATGGAGGGGGAAGCGGGGTGGGGGTAGAGGGGGAGGGGGCAGGGGGAGGGGGGTGAGGGGGAGGGGAGGGGTGGGGGTGCAATGTTGTACAACCGCAAGGCGCAACAAGCCATGCACAGTGACTACGGGGAGGGGGGGGGGGGTGGTGGTGGGCGTAATGGGATTGGGTGCGCATAATTGGGGAGGGGTGTAAGGGGTGGGATGCAATGTTGTACAACAACAAGGTACAACAGCCCATCAACAATGACTAGGGAGCAGGACGGGTGGGGGGGGGGCAGGATTGGAGAGATGAGGTTGGGTGTGGGGGTGCGCAAGCGGTGGGGTGAGGGGGAGGGGTGCCGCGTTTGAAGGGGGTATGCGTGTGGGCAGAGAGGTGGGGGTTTAGTTGTTAAACGACATCGGATACGAGTAGATGAAACCCAAAGGATGGAGAGACAAGGGGAAAGGATGAATACGCTTCCATGTCAGGTCTTCTGAATAATGCGCCGCTGGGTATTACACGCAGGGACGTCACCAGTGGACCTATGGGTCGGCGTCACATGGCATGGGCCGAGATAAAGGAAGGGAGAGTGGGCGATATTAGCGTGAAATAATGGCAAAAATAGTGAACACTTTCATTGAGTAACGCATAATTGAGGACGTTTTGTTCAGCATAGAGCATATAGTGCTATACAATTTTAATGAAACTGAATTTGTTGGAAGGGGGACTCGCATCTATCAAAATGGAGTCTGTATGACGAGATCGGACGATGTTGCTATTGTATATGTTGTTAATACTGCACGGAGAAGGAATGGAGAAGGTTAGCTATAGCAGTGACATGTTTCTTAATATTGCACAGGGAAGGAACCGAAATGGCTGTAGCAGTGACATGTTGTTAATATTGCACAGAGAAGAAATCGAGATGGCTGTAGCAGTGACATGTTGTTAATATTGCACAGAGAAGAAATCGAGATGGCTGTAGCAGTGACATGTTGTTAATATTGCACAGAGAAGAAATCGAGATGGTTGTAGCAGTGACATGTTGTTAATATTGCACAGAGAAGAAATCGAGATGGCTGTAGCAGTGACATGTTGTTAATATTGCACAGAGAAGAAATCGAGATGGCTGTAGCAGTGACATGTTGTTAATATTGCACAGAGAAGGAACCGAAATGGTTGTAGCAGTGACATGTTGTTAATATTGCACAGAGAAGAAATCGAGATGGCTGTAGCAGTGACATGTTGTTAATATTGCACAGAGAAGGAATCGAGATGGCTGTAGCAGTGACATGTTGTTAATATTGCACAGAGAAGAAATCGAGATGGCTGTAGCAGTGACATGTTGTTAATATTGCACAGAGAAGAAATCGAGATGGTTGTAGCAGTGACATGTTGTTAATATTGCACAGAGAAGAAATCGAAATGGCTGTAGCAGTGACATGTTGTTAATATTGCACAGAGAAGAAATCGAAATGGCTGTAGCAGTGACATGTTGTTAATGTTGCGCAGGCGAGGAATCGAGATGGTTGTAGCAGTGACGTGTTGTTAATATATACGAGCTGGAGTGCTCTATTTATGTATGACGTCAAACCTCTGTGTTAATTGTTCGTTATTTAAAAGCATGCACAGGAAAACGGACAGTCAACAATGTCAACAGTTTTAATAAAGTCAACAATGTCAATAAAGACAACATTGTCAGTAAAGAAAACATTGTCAATAAAGACAACATTATCAGTAAGGACAACATTGTCAATAAAGTCAGCAGTGTCAATAAGGTCAATAATGTATATAATGTCACTGATGATAAAGTCAATAATGGTAATAAAGTCTATAATGTCACTGCTATTAGTGTCACGTATAAAGTATGTCACGTCATACATATGTAGTGACCGATCCCGCTAGATTGACTCAGCTGACACACCCACACCCAACGTCACTCCCTCTGCTTATCAAATATTCAAACCACATGAACTGTTTTTCGTTTCATCCCTGCTCTATGTATGATCCGTCAAATAATCGATTTTATACACAAATTTGCGATTAAATGTCACTATTGTCGTTTCTATTTGAATCTTACCACA
The DNA here is from genome assembly GCA_964019135.1 of Arenicola marina. Taxonomy (NCBI): domain Eukaryota; kingdom Metazoa; phylum Annelida; class Polychaeta; family Arenicolidae; genus Arenicola; species Arenicola marina. The sequence continues at coordinate 28,494,592 of OZ025256.1, forward strand.
CAAGCCTGTATCAGCGGTCAGCGCGGAGGACAGGGGCGCCACCTATCGAATGAAGCCCTTGTTCCTCGGCTATGCCATGGCAGCTCCGGGTGTGTGGGGGGGGTGTGGGGGGGGGGGAGGAGGTCGGGGTGTGTGGGGTGGAGGGGGTGAGGAGTCCTCCACGATGTCTTACCGGCACATTGATCCTCGTCATCTTGGGCCAGTCTGGTCGAGGTGGATTGTTCTTAACCCTGAACCATACACGAACAGTTCTGCCTTGATTGAAAGGGGTGGGTCAAGCGAGAAGGGACAGAGGAGAGGGGAATGGTGGGGGGGGGGGGGCGGGGCTGGCTGGGGGGAGGCGTTGGTACACGCCCCAGCCGCCCAATCAGTCGTAGTTTAGCCTTGAGTCAATAGGGATGACGCCAAACCTACGGGCGGGGAGGTCACATCGGGACACTTCTCTGCCTCCTTATGTAGACAGCAGTTCAATTCAGTGTCTGGTTCTGCCCAAGTTCAGCCTTCGTGTGTACACAACCGGCATAAAACATAAAACAGCGGCTCATTTCAGTGTCTAACTCTGCCCAAGTTTAGCCCTCATGTACACAAAAGTGGCATAAAAGCACCAACATTTCAGTGTCTAATTCTGCCTCAGTTGAGCCTTCATGTACACAAAAGGGGCATAAAACACCAATATTTCAGTGCCTGGCTCTGCCCCAGATTCGTGGCATAAAGGGGCATCTGGTTAAGTAATTCATTTCAGTTAAATTTAGTAACCAATTGGAACGATACAAGGGTGTAAGCGACTGTATTATATGGGCGGCGAACACGTTTCACAGCAGTAGTTAAATCAAACAAATATTACTTTGTCGAATAGTTTCTATTCTTTTTTAGTAGCAAGTGGGTCCCATCGTTTCTTTTCAGCACCGATAACTTTACATGTAGTTCTAGTTGTTATTTCCCGTTGATTACTTATCTAATTGTGATGGAAGCCCTCTTTGTGAGATTTTTGAGGATGCTCCAGAAATTTATTAATTTACTTGTTATTGGCCATGTCATATGCCGCTAGATAACACCTCAGGGTCGTCAGCTTCAGAATCAGATTTCACATCATTTATTTGATCCTCAGCCAGCGGCATGCAGTACGCGAGCCCGCATTGATAACATTACATTACATTGGATCCAGGAGAGCAAACCAGCAGGTAATGTGTCTGGCTATGGAACGCCGTTGGAAGCATAACTTTGGACATAATCCGTATACATTTATAGGTATGTATTTCATTGTACATCTGCAATACGAGTTGTGACGCTACTGTCTGTGGTGATCGATCGTGTCTGGTTACTGTAGATGTGCCTTGAAGGCTGACAAGTGACGAAGATCCAGCCAGGATGTCAGCAGACTACAGCCACACTCCAACACTTTTTCCAGGACAAACTGTGGGCAGATTCATTAAAATATCGCATGATATTATTACGCGTAAAAAAACCCGATCATATAAATCATAATGCAACCGTCGTCTGTATCACAGTTTTTATATATGGTTTAACATTATGTTGGCGCTGGGAATATTAACATAGCCTGGATGGATATCGTAGGGAGGAGTCCGCACTGACGCAAAATGGGAGGAGTGCCGGGAAGTGCCGTTTTTTGAATTGAGAACTAGCCACACGGTGAATCATTGACACGCAGAGGCATAACGCGCCAGTCCAGGACCTGGTATAATCCGTTGATATGAGGCGAAGCAAAACGTCGCGATGAACGTCAACTTGAACGCGCATTTACCTCTAGAAAACGTTGGTTTAGACATTGAAATTTTTTCAGTAAAAATCCGCTAAGAGCGTTAGTAGTTCAGTAAAGTTTCAAGCGTTGCTGGCACATTGTATACCAAACGCAGCTTTTCTGTCAGTGAAATATAGATACACGCATAAAATGTGTGCGCGCAAGTCACGAATAAACGATATCGATTTTCGTCGGTCAAAAGCATTTGTGCTAATGTTTTGTTGTTGACTTTTACATACCGACGTTAACTAAAACTTCATTTTATTTTATTTTTATCTTTCTGATTAATGTGTGGATTAAAGAGAACACACGAATTGATTGTAAGCTGTATTATTTACCTTGATGGCGTTGAGCATGGACCGAGTTCCCAGCTGAGGGGCTGGCAGCGACAGGCAAAACAGACAAAGCTTCTCCTGAAGATAACGGACGACGGGTATATCAAGACATGATTGAAATCGATTCCGTTTGAGACGAATTAGTTGGTACAGCGTGTACGGTTTATTTAGCAAATGGTATTCTACCAGTCATCATCGCGTTGCACACTGAAGACCCGTGTATTACAGATATAGATGAGATTCAAGATTCAAGATTCGTTTATTTGACCAAGTATGACGTAAATACAAACGAGAAGTGAGACAAATAGTGTCGACTTGGCCGGGAGACTCCAACTAAGACCTTAAAGGTCGCTGGCGTTAGCGCCACCCAACATTGTGATTTATAAAGTTATACAGTTACACATAAACAACCAAAAGATAACAGTAATATATATACACTAATATTTTAGGTATTGAATTCAAATCAAAACACACCTCACATGAACAGCTTCAATATATGTACTTAAGTTATTCAGACAATTAACTGACGGCAAATATAACAATGTTCGATGTGACACTCGAAATCATAGTTAATTATTAAATTATCCTTAATATATCTTGCAAATGCAGGTAAGCTATGCGTATATATTCTGTTTAGAATAAGTGTTGGAGTTTCATTTACAACTTTAACGAGGCTATGTCGAATACAGTTAGTTGCAAAGTCGTGAAATACCATAGTGGTAGACAATCTGGAATTGAATCTCGTATTGTGGTGATGAATTTGATGGCTATGAACAATCGGTAACTGTGAGAAGTAAATTGGTAATGTATCATGCTTGAGCTTGTAATAACACTTTAGAGTTTGCAATATGTGCATATCATGCAATTTTAACAATTTCAGTTCTTTAAATATCGATTTTATGTGGGCGTTAAATCGACTTAAATTAATATATCTGACAGCCCTTTACTGCAGTCTGGAGATACGTTCAGCCTTATACCCCCATATAAGGATGCCATAATTTAGATGGGGTGATATTAGGGTGTTATAAATTGTGCGTAAAATATGCCGAGGAAGGGTCCATGTCAATTTATTTAGAATCCCAGCAACTTTAGAGATTTTATTCGCGATCTTATCCACATGTTTATTCCATTTCATATGTTTGTCAAGGACGATACCAAACATGTCAAAACTGTCAACGCACTCTATTTGCGTATTGTTTATAAACAAAGAGGGAACATTAACAGATTTTTGTTGTGTATGAAAGATCATGAACTTAGATTTTGCCGCGTTCAGGGCAAGTTTGTTTGCATAAAGCCACTCACTAATTTTAACCAACTCGCAATTTATTACAAGGCTGGGCTCATTAGAGACAGGAGTCATAGTACTTAACAGCGTGGTATCATCCGCATATATAATAAATTTGAAAATATCGCTAGCCGAGGATATATCATTTATATAGATAAAAAAAAGTAGGGGACCAAGAATAGACCCTTGGGGAATCCCTGTTGCTATATCAGACATATCAGATTGAGCATTTTTGATTTGAACATATTGCTTACGATTCGTCACGTAATTTTTTAGTAATTCAAGAGAATTACCGGATACACCATAATGAGATAATTTAGATATAAGGACATTGTGATTTATGGTGTCAAACGCCTTGGACAGATCTAAAAATATACTAACAGGAATATGTCCCTTATCCATTAATTGTAATATTCGGTCCACGATGAGTTCCATCACAGCTAGATCTGTTGAATGGTGGTGGCGAAACCCATATTGACTGTTATTTAATAATTTGCTTCGTACGAAATAATCATAAAGCTGGTCGGCGATAACTTTCTCTAGTACCTTAGACAAAGCTCGAAGAATAGATATAGGACGATAATTCTCAATCAAACCTTCATTCCCCTTTTTATAAACTGGTACTACCTTTGCGAGTTTTAACTTATCTCGAAACAAACCGGTTGACAGGCACTGATTTATGATTATGGTAAGGGCTTCGCTCACCTAATATTTTATTTCTTCAATAATCTTACACTAAGGTTGTCGGGACCAGAGCTTGATTTAGGTTTCAGAGCGTCGATTATCAGTTCGGTACAGTCATAGTTAATAGTATTAAAGTGAAACTTATTAATAGGGGGATCTTTTAAATATTTTTTAAATGACATATCGGAATTCTTGCTTAACCCAGTACTTGGACCAATATCGGAGAAATAGGAGTTAAACTTATTTGCTAGTAATAGTCGATTTTCAACCAGCTGGCCGTTGATAGTGAATTTGTCAGGAAATTTTAATTTTAATTTTTAATTTTGCATTTACTTAAGAAGTCCTTAATAGCATTCCAGGTTTGTTTTATATCACATTTACATTGATCAAAGCGCAATTGGAAGTACTGTTTCTTGGCGAGGCTAATGATTCGCCTAATTATTCTGTTATAAGTGAGTAAATTAATTTTTTGCCTGTCAAATTCAAATGAGTCATGCTTTGAGTTGCCTGTAGAGTTTATCCCGATTAGAAATAGATTTCAATATACCGTTTGTAATCAATTTTAATGGGAGACATTTATTTTTAGCTTTTGAAAGTTTAGCTTGATACTATCTGGACTATCCACTCACCCTGACATTGGGGACGGTCGGCGTGTGCTCATGAATAAACATGATACATTCTGGACTATCCACCCACCCTGAGATTGGGGAAGGTCGGCGTGTGCTCATGAATAAACATGATACTATCTGGACTATCCACCCACCCTGACATTCGGAACAGTCGGCGTGTGCTCATGAATAAACATGATAAATTTTGGACTAGCCACCCACCCTGACATTCGGAACAGTCGGCGTGTGCTCATGAATAAACATGATACATTCTGGACTATCCACCCACCCTGAGATTGGGGACGGTCGGCGTGTGCTCATGAATAAACATGATACATTCTGGACTATCCACCCACCCTGAGATTGGGGACGGTCGGCGTGTGCTCATGAATAAACATGATACATTCTGGACTATCCACCCACCCTGAGATTGGGGACGGTCGGCGTGTGCTCATGAATAAACATGATACATTCTGGACTAGTTAGCCACCCACCCTGACATTCGGAACAGTCGGCGTGTGCTCATGAATAAACATTTCCAGCGCGCTGAGCCACTCATTGATGTCCTCGTCGTTGTCGAGACCCAGACTCAGGGAATCCTGGAGCAAGCTGTCGTACCTATCAGAGGGAGTCGCAGGAAAGGTCCGGGAGAGGGTCGAAGGCAAAGAGAGAGGGGAGAAGACAAGCTGTAAGTATGCCAACATTGAACGTGAGATAAGTATGGGAGATGTCGCAATTCTTAGTTCAAATATTGCCGCTCGGAGGCGCCACGGAAAGTGCAATGCATTCTGGGAAATGTCAAAATAATGTTATCATATTATGCTTATAACTACTTTGTGTTTATCTTTGCATCTAAAGAAACAAATAGTCGTTTCGAATTCAATGTACACAAGCTCATGATTTGCATACATTAATGTGCCATTGCACTATACATAATGCATTTTCTCTGTAGAAAAGAAGATAATTATAAATAATAGCAAATTTCTTTCACCGAATGACCGATGCAGCCCATGACTTACCATTCGACCCATGACTTACCACTGGACTCAGAACTTGCCACTCGACCCATGACTTACCACTCGACCCATGGCTTACCACCCAACCCCATAAGTTACAACCCAACCCATAACTTATCACTCGACCCATAACTTACCACTCGACTCATGACTTACCACTCGACCCATGACTTACCACTCGCCCATGGCTTACCACCCAACCCATAACTTACCACTCGACCCATGACTTACCACTCAACCCATGACTTACCACTCGACTCATGACTTACCACTGGACCCATGACTTACCACTCGACCCATGACTTACCACCCGACCCATGACTTACCACTCGACCCATGACTTACCACTCGCCCATGGCTTACCACCCAACCCATAACTTACCACTCGACCCATGACTTACCACTCAACCCATGACTTACCACTCGACCCATGACTTACCACTGGACCCATGACTTACCACTCGACCCATGACTTACCACCCGACCCATGACTTACCACTCGACCCATGACTTACCACTGGACCCAGAACTTGCCACTCGACCCAGAACTTACCACTGGACCCAAAACTTACCACTGGACCCAAAACTTACCACCCTACCCATGACTTATCACTCGACCCATGACTTACCACTCGACCCATGACTTACCACTGGACCCAGAACTTGCCACTGGATCCAGAACTTACCACTGGACCCAGAACTTGCCACTCGACCCAGAACTTACCACTGGACCCAGAACTTACCACTGGACCCAGAACTTACCACTGGACCCAAAACTTACCACTGGACCCAGAACTTACCACTGGACCCAAAGCTTACCACTCGACCCAGAACTTACCACCCTACCCATGACTTATCACTCGACCCATGACTTACCACTGGACCCAGAACTTACCACTGGACCCAGAACTTACCACTGGACCCAAAACTTACCACCCTACCCATGACTTATCACTCGACCCATGACTTACCACTCGACCCATGACTTACCACTGGACCCAGAACTTGCCACTGGATCCAGAACTTACCACTGGACCCAGAACTTGCCACTGGACCCAGAACTTACCACTGGACCCAGAACTTACCACTGGACCCAGAACTTACCACTGGACCCAAAACTTACCACTGGACCCAGAACTTACCACTGGACCCAAAGCTTACCACTCGACCCAGAACTTACCACCCTACCCATGACTTATCACTCGACCCATGACTTACCACTGGACCCAGAACTTACCACTGGACCCAGAACTTACCACTGGACCCAAAACTTACCACCCTACCCATGACTTATCACTCGACCCATGACTTACCACTCGACCCATGACTTACCACTGGACCCAGAACTTACCACTGGACCCAGAACTTACCACTGGACCCAAAACTTACCACTGGACCCAGAACTTACCACTGGACCCAAAGCTTACCACTCGATCCAGAACTTACCACCCTACCCATGACTTATCACTCGACCCATGACTTACCACTGGACCCAGAACTTGCCACTCGACCCAGAACTTACCACTGGACCCAGAACTTACCACTGGACCCAGAACTTACCACTGGACCCAAAACTTACCACTGGACCCAGAACTTACCACTGGACCCAAAGCTTACCACTCGACCCAGAACTTACCACCCTACCCATGACTTATCACTCGACCCATGACTTACCACTGGACCCAGAACTTACCACTGGACCCAAAACTTACCACTGGACCCAGAACTTACCACTGGACCCAAAGCTTACCACTCGACCCAGAACTTACCACCCTACCCATGACTTATCACTCGACCCATGACTTACCACTGGACCCAGAACTTACCACTGGACCCAGAACTTATACCACTGGACCCAGAACTTACCACCCGACCCATGACTTACCACTCGACCCATGACTTACCACTGGACCCAGAACTTGCCACTCGACCCAGAACTTACCACTGGACCCAGAACTTACCACCCGACCCATGACTTACCACTCGACCCATGACTTACCACTCGACCCAGAACTTGCCACTCGACCCAGAACTCACCACTGGACGCAGAACTTACCACTGGACCCAGAACTTACCACTGGACCCAGAACTTACCACTCAGCCCTTTCTTCCAGGATTAGTTCGGGGTCTCTCGTGAAAACTCGGGTCCCTTCCCGCAGTCCTCGCTTGTGCACCTCGTACAGGGCCTGCATTCCGTCGAAGGCGGCGAGATTATAGCGAGATTTCACCAGCTGCTCCCTGATGCGAAACAGAACAGAGATGTAGGCCTGTCACATGTATGTAGTCCGCATTATGCCTTTTCACCTTCACTGTATATCTCAAATTTAAAAGAAGTTGTGTGCAATAATAACAAAATTACACAAAAAGAAGTACAAACATGATGACCTTATGTGATATTAACCAACAATGACGATATGATAGGTTGCGTATAAATGATGTGATGGTGAAGATGCTTAGTAAAAAAAACAATATTTCACAACCACCACTTTCCTAACCGTTAGGTAAGCTGCACAAATATTGCATTTACAAGAGAAAAGTTTACATATGAACATCATGGTTTAAACTCCTTGGAAGTATTCTTATTCCACCCACTACCACTTTTTGACTTGTATTTTGACCGTAAACTGTCGTTTTAACGCGGTCGGCTGACCTAAAGTTATTTTTACCACGATGATGTATTATTATGTACAAACTCCGAACGATAACTTTAACGTCTATGCATCTTGGTATGCAATTCCACTCTCAAATTAGTTTCATAACATGGCGTGACATTAAGAAGCACACTGTGGCCTACCTCTCGGCTTTCACCACTTGTTGCATAGCGCTCTTCCTCAGTTTCTCGTTGCCATGGAGACACGCAAGCCGCAGACGACAAAGTGCATGCTCCGAGTGATAGGTGGCGTTGTGTTCATTATCTGCTTCGAGTTCGCTGGATAGTTTCACGTTGGAAAATAATTGCATTTATCAAAAAAACAAAAAAAAACATAATTAGTGAATCATCTACTGTCGTTACAGTGTAAATTCAATGTTAAATTGCGTGCGACACCACAAAGTGCACGTCGTCAGTAGCTGTACGCGGCAGATTTGTGTGAAGCCCCCATCTGTATCGTGTCATTAGCTGTCCGCTGCAGATTTCATACGAAGCAACTACCACTACTATGAAGCTACTACCCTTACTAAGAAATATTAGACAAATGGCATATCATCAGTAACTCAAATTTGAATTTCAATACCTTGATATGTATATATGTGCTCGTTTGTTCGCTTCAGTTGAAGCTCTTGAGTCTTAATTTATTTAAGTGACCTGTTTGTATACTCCTTACTTTGATGGGAAATAAACACCAAATCAATCAAATCATGCCAAGGGTTTTCAATCAATTGTTAGGATTATGGTGATACCAAAATGTAACCGCGAAATCTTTCCGTTCATTGCTTGGGAATTATCGGTCCAAAAATTGTAATATGTTACCACTAGATGCTGCGAACTGCACCGGTTCCCGATAGGATGCAGGTGGGGTACATATTGTATATTTATTCCCAGTGCCCAAGTGTCATTTGAGTGCATTATGACGACATTTGTCACGAAACTGCGTCCGATTCCCTTCGACGGTCCAGTATTGCATCAATGGTCAATTGCACCAGTTCTCAAGGCCATATGATTGGTGGTGTGGGGGGGGGGGTATGATTGACCCGTGCTAAAAGTAGTCGCTTTATTTCATAATGGGGAGGGGGCGTTAGCACCCCATGCCCCCACCCCCCCTGACCCCGTCTGAAATAAAGTGACGACTTTTCAGCACTGAAGACATCCGATCACCTCCCCCCCCCCACCACACACACACACATAAATCACCAAGGTTGAATGGGGAACAGATATCGTGTCAGTGTGACTACCTGGCTTTTTTGGTCTTTCTGGTAACATCATCGATGTCTCCGCAAGAAATGGGCTTCATCCAGGGCGGAATCCTCCTGAAAAATACAGCACGACACGAAGAGAATATAAGAAAAGCAATGCATGGCTAAATCAATTACATATCAGCTAAAAAATAGTCGACGTTTTGGATATACTGATATATATGTTTACTTGAAAAACGCTCTGGCACATGAGGCAAGACACTTTTGGGCTTAGGAATAGCGATTTAGGAGAGTGATATTTCAATAAAGGAAGATGTGAGCATCAGGACGTCGCTACGGGGAATCGAACCCAAGACATTCATGACATTAGTCATTAGCATCACTTTTAGGTGTAAATACAAAGCGATTGTGACGTATTATATTATTACGTATTACACTGCGAAAGGTAGGGAGTGCATGGGGTAGGCGTGTAGGGGACGGCCGGGGGGGGGGGGGAGGGGGGCACCAGGTGAACGGGGGGCCGCTCCGATAGCTCAGTGGGCTAGAGCGCTCGCCTTGAGTGCTCTGGCCCACTGAGAGCCTAACGACACGTGGATCGATGGTTTGATGATAAAGATCCCATGTCCTTCTTCGCAAAGAGTAGGGGGTTACCCCCGGGGATATGGCTCCATGGCTGAGGACTAAACCAGACGCCGATCCAGTAATTTGGGACTGTACCCGCCACTGCCGTGGAAACCAGTTTATCGGGAGAGCGGGGAGGGGGGGCGTTCGTGGGGAGAGGGGGGTGGCGTTAGTAACGAATTTCACTACCCACTTAATCAGCTTGGCCAGTCGTGATTTCCCAACGTTGAGAAGGTCTTCCCAGGTTTCTAAGGCGACTGACGTGCGTTCCTCAGCGGTGGTTGTCAGCTTCTGTCGGAGAGTCTTGCTGAAATCACGCATCACTTAAAGTTACATATCGAGCTCTTTTCCGGCAAAACAAAGGGGGGCGGGCCGGGGGATGGGGGTTAGAGGAAAGGGGGGGGGGATCGTATTAAAAAACACGAAGAATAACTTTCTTTATTCCCAGGTCACGATGAGTTAAATAGGATCACTCCCAGTATACATATGAAGGGCGAATACATGATATTAATTAGCAAATGAGATATCGTGAGAAATGCTTGATCCTGACGGTCAGCTAATTCCCAATACCCAGTTCACGAAGAATGATTTGCCTCATTCCCACTTCACGGTTAAATGAAAACCCCATTCTCGAGGAACGAAAATAGCCCTTGCCCCGCCGCCCCCCCCCCCCCCCTCCTCACAACTAAGCCCAGGTGACATATATATCACAAATTGCAAACAAAACTCGATTGTTTCATTCTATGCTAAAAGCTGATGGCGTTTACCGCAAAGTTTAACATCCTGTGCTAGATTGGTATCACGGGCAAGGCTAAGAGAAATTGTGGATGATTCGAGAACTGATTCTTTTCTGTATTTTGACCTCTTTTGTTTTGGCGGGAAAGAGCTCGATACGCAACTTTTAGCTTCTTCCTCACTGCAGTCCGTGTGACATCAAACCGCAAAACAGATTGGCTGCATCCCAAATGACACCTTGGCAACTTTTTTATTGGAAATAAACCATTTATTTATTACAGCAACTGACTAATTTAATGAAATATTAATCCACCACCAGAATGAATAGCCGAAGAAAGTAAGAAATAGGCAAGACAGAACAGATGGCAATGGAAACAATGTCTATTAAAAATAAATTGCAATTAATTACATTTCCGCCCCTTTGAATATTTTATCATTTTTTATCATTTTAAATAGCCTGTAAATAAGTACCACACACATTTGTAGTTTAAGACCAATTAAAATATGCAATTACAAAAATGAAAACAATTGCTTCCTGTGTCAAAATGAGGCTTCTCTAATATAATATGTTTTCCAGGAGAATGGCAGATTATTTATCATGAGTGATTTTGTGTAAATGAAATAAACATAATGTTACCTTTTACACGAACGACAATTTTGCTGAATAACTTCTATAAATTGACATAAATCTGTAATTTTATTTTGATATAATCACCATATAACGGTATATATATGGCATATATATGTCACATGTGCTATCAGTACACACAGAGTTTGTGTTGTATGCGTATGTATCAATATATTTGAAATAATATTAAAACTGTGGAAAATCCAGTAATTAATGAAAAAGGGGGCACCATTTATTTACTACCCATGCAGGCACCGATCCAGTGAGAAACTTTCAACGGGGGGGGGGCGTGTGCTGCTGGGGAAGTACTATCCAGGCGGAAATCCCGTGAGAAACTGAGAAGCGACGAGGGGGGGGGGGGCTGCGCCCCCTGTGCTCCCTTCTTCAGAGAAAGGGGGGGGGGGGGGCACGTGCCTCTTTTCGCCTATTGTGCAGCGAAAGGTGGAGCCACGTGCCCCCGGATCCGCCACGGAAAAAATAAAAATATATATTAAATATATAAAAATATAGATAAGTTGACCCACCGTCTGACCAGGCTCTTTATGTGGTCAACGGTGTTGATCGGGGTCAACACATCATTTTCACGCGCATGCGCAACACCGCTTTCCGGCGTAGCGGTGGACACGAACCAAGACGTCTCCGACGGTTTGACCTTGGAGTTGTTGGGTTTGACCTTGGCAGGCGCTGGCACATCGAGTCGAGATGTTCGCTGTTGGTGAGACGGGATTCTTGCTATGTCTAGTGCTGTGCCCCTGTTAAACAGGAAGCAGGCATTTTGAAAAAAAGATCATATTGATATAGAGCTTGGCAAGAAATGCATTGAAGAATTGTATCATACTGACGTTGTCTAGGTTCAGTTGCCTGTTCGAATCCCTACGACACTTCTTATTGGCACACATAAGAAAAACAGAGAGCATTTGACTACATATTTCTCATCATGTTTTCCATTAAAATATATAATCGGTACGAAAGTGTTTAACAACCCTATTCATGGGTAGAACGTATGGATTCTTTGGATGCATGTCCAGTGGTAAATTACTAAACCATAGCCACGTCCCCTGTGACCTCACAGTCAGAGTCAAAGCCAGAAACTTCCATTAGTACCTGGTATGTCGCTAAGGGAACCACGCCAAACACGATTTTTACAATTATACGCCATCTTGGTAAAAAGCCTGACTGGCTCAATGAGTTCTGAGAAATATTTTGGCGTTATATTGATTATTTCTTAAGTAGGTAAATACCATATTTTCCAGGTTAATGGCAAGGCAATATCGCAGGTTTAATTGTATACAAAATACGTTGTCATGCGATGATGCCATCTGAACATCTCGCATAGACCAACAAGTTCTCACTGACCTTTCCTTGCCGTAGGCTGAAGCCGGAGGGAGAATCTCATCCGCGACAAACGGAAACCGCCGAAACGACTTGATAACATCGGGATTCAAAGGCGTCTGAAATACATTAAAACGATTTCAAAGACTTTTGGTCATGTAATCGCATTAAGTGAATGGTTCTCAGAGGTTCGGTCTCGTTTCTACGAACGATTTAATGGTAACAGTGTTTCTCAAACTGTAAATATAAAGTGTTACGGTCAAGATGGTTGAGACAGTTGTCGTAAAAATAAGTTTACGAACTACGCAAATAAACGTTATGCAGCAGTTACCTTGTGTAATTTATTAAAAGGCCAACGTTAAAGCAGCCTACTTACATGCCCTATCTTAGATTTTTTACGTTTTAGAATCAAGACTAAAAGTATCTGTATTTGTAGAAGTATATGTTTTATATATTATTGAGTCTGTAAAACAACAACATCAAACTTCGCGGACAAGCTTATCGCGCGCGGACGTCCTAGAGAGCCGCTGTCGACATCACACAGAATACCGAACAGGGAACAGGCGTGCGGGGATATATAGCCGGCCACCACCAACTGATCCGGTGAACAAATTTGCTTCTCTCCGGGTAGCTCACAGGCTTCCAGGATTTAAATTCAAGACAGAATATACTTATTTGACATGGATAAGAGATTGGTAATATAAAAATTAAAGAACATATTGCTATAATATATGAATGATAACAACAACATTATTCATTCCTCTTCGGACCGTCATCCTCCGTCGTTCCTGGGCTCAGTTAAGCTCTTGCGTGCAAAAAACGGCCCCAAGATTTATTCTTCTTGAGGCCCAGTAATAGAACATTTAAATTTTAAAATAAACTAAACTTGAGAATTAACCTGAATGAAATGACCTTCTGTTAGCATCGCATCACAGGTAGTTCTGACATTGTTTTAACATAGCTCACGTATGACTCACACCTACCGTTCACAACATAGTACCCGTCCTACCTTGCTCCTCAGATGTCTTGAGCGCATGTTATGGAGAGCACATAAGACTATGTAGATGTCCTGCAGTCTCTGTAGCATGGCTCTCGCCCTGCGTGCCTTGTTTCTGCAAAGGCAATGAAAATAGGTCATGAAACCTAACGTACATAACATCAGCGTGTCTATATATATACACCCAGGAAGCGATATTACAGGAAATGCAATGTTGGTATCTTAGGCCATCTTTGCGCAACCAAAAAGGCTAAATTAGGCCAAGAAACCTCCCGGGTACACTGACATGGGCTTGGAAAGAGAATTGCACGAGATGCAGGCACTAGGGTTCGAACCTCTCTCCATTCCTCTCACTTGGTAGCGTCCAGCGCCAACCCCAAAGTGGTAGTTCCCATCCCTCTACCCACACTGAACCCCCCTCCCCTCCCCTCCCCTCCCTCCCCTCCCCCTCCGTCCCTCCCTTCCTCTCACTTGGTCGCGTCCGGCGTTAGCCCCAGGCTGGCGGTCCCGAGCTTGCCGGCCGCTCGCGCATGCGCCAGGCGGCGGCGGTACAGCGTCGGGGTGTTCTCGACCCGGTCGGTCTCGCGAGACTCCGGCGCGGTCACGTGAGTGTTGACGATGGAGTCGCTGGAGACGCTGCGCAGGATCATGGCTCCGTGGTTACCGCCCCGCTCCTGTCGCAGCCGCTCCTCCTCTCTCTCATCCTAGAAACAAAACCAGCGGGACTGAGTACTAAACCAGTGAGACTGAGTACTAAACCAGTGAGACTGAGTACTAAACCAGGGGGTTGAGTACTAACCCAGGGGTTTGAGTACTAAACCAGGGGTTTGAGTACTAACCCAGGGGTTTGAGTACTAAACCAGGGGTCTGAGTACTAAACCAGGGGTTTGAGTACTAAACCAGGGGGACTGAGTACTAAACCCGGGGGGTTTGAGTACTAAACCAGGGAGATTGAGTTCTAAACCAGGGGGGTGAGTACTAAATCATGGGGTTGAGTACTAAACCAGGGGGATTGAGTACTAAGCCGGGGGGTGAGTACTAAATCAGGGGTTTGAGTACTAAACCGGGGGATTAAGTACTAAACCAGGGGGATTGAGTACTAAACCAGGGGGTTGAGTATTAAACCAGGGGGTTGAGTGCTAAACCAGGAGGGGTTGAGTACTAAACCAGTGAGACTGAGTGCTGAACCAGAGGGACTGAGTACTAAACCAGTGGGACTGACTACTAAACCAGTGGGACTGAGTACTAAACCAGTGGGACTGAGTACTAAAGTTAAGGAGACTCATTTAATGTCAATTAAGTTAATTGGCAGAACACATAGTTGTGCAGACTGCTTTGTTGCACAGGTTTTACAGACGATAATGAAAATCCAGTCAATGCTAGTGAGATATAAAAATATATTAGTTTGGAACTATAGTCTCGCCGAACAATATTAAGGATTCACATTATCCATTTTCGAAATTATGGTCACCGGACATAATATTTTTTTTTTTTATAATTTCAGGAAAAACTACCAATGCAGTACATAAAAATCAATCGCGATTGACAATGTCCATCCCGGACATATTATTATATAATTATATTATATGTGACCTGACACTGCTGGAGGTGCCTGAAGTATGGTTGCCCTGCCCGCGTCGCCACCCGGCGTCTCTCGGACTCCTGCAGCAGACGACTTATGTCATCCATTCCTGCCGAACGGCTCTTAAGGTCTCGCACGTCCAACTCACATTGGTTGTCATCTTCATCGCGAAACTGAAATAATGTTGTTTTTTATCTTCACATAAATGGGGGCTACGTACATCCGGGCGAGAAAAGCTTCTGACATTATTAATACTTGTCTAAAATCTGTTATTACTACTCAAAGCTTCGTTTAATACAGAGATCATGTTTTATTGTGTTGTTTGCATAGAGGATTTAATGCAAAAGTATTTCACATGTTGAGGGATTGCAATTAGTTGGTTGGTTGCTTGGTTGTATATTCAGGACGCTTTAACCAGTTTTGGTCATATCGCGTCAATGGGAGAATGAAGGGGGAGTGAAGCCATGTCCCCCAGGGTAACCCCCTAATCTTAACCTAACCTAAGAAGGACATGGGATCTTTATCCTGCGACCACACGGACATGGCCACAGCGGGGCTCGAACCATCGATCCACGTGCCGTTGGGTTCTCTTGCGAAGAAGGACATGGGATCTTTATCCTGCGACCACACAGACATGGCCACAGCGGGGCTCGAACCATCGATTTACGTGCCGTTATGCTCTCGGGTGGCCAGAGCACTCAAGGCGAGATCTCTAACCCACTGAGCTACGGGGCCCGCCCCCGTTAGCTTACGAAGTCCGCTTGCTGGAGGAATATGTGGGCATATATTGTCTGTCATGGCGGCTTTGTTATCGGATCCGGTGTTAGTGCTGCGGCCAGCGCGCCAGTATTATTAAGATGGCGGACCCAATACCTCTAGAATGACGTCACCCTCTTTGTGACGTCACCATCTTTGTGACGTCACCATCTTTGTGACGTCACCATCTTTGTGA